>JAHZMZ010003908.1:978-35898 GCA_027743805.1 Lepidocyrtoides sp. E14 | reverse complement strand
TTGGCAGAAGGGCAAAAAAGAATATTTGTAACTGCATTGCGATTTCCTGTTATCCTCTCGTAACCTCTTCTACGCCACGAATGCATTCAAAACGACAGGATGCATGCTCATAACGGAAGACATGAGTTGCTTTGTCCAATGCATCAATGAAAGCAACTTTCTGAAAAAAAACTTACATATATGAAGATAATTTGGGATAATTTTATCTAACTTTTAGCTTGTGGGCTGGAGACATTGATTACAAAGAGCTGTTTATGCAAGCCGTCGTATTGTTTGGTGTGACCAAAAGAAAAGATTGGAGATCATTAAGGGAAATTAATACATAGTTATAAAATCTAAAACGATTAGAGAAATAGCGTGCTTAATTGAATAAGAGAACATGGTCTGTAATTTAACCAGAAAAGAAAAGTATTTAGTAGCCGACTTCAATAGACAGTATAATTGTAATTCAATTTAAAGTGTTTTCTACAGCAATACCTAGGAATATAATAGACAGAGATGCTATGTTAGTACTTTAGTAGCACATGTCATTTTTAATGTATTTTTCATTTTTGAATAAAACTTTCATTAGACCTCTTCCTTCAAAATAAACACAAAAGCTTTTTTGTTCCAACATGTTGCAACATTACTTTTGCACAAACAAAACAATGCTAAATGACGATGATTATTTCAGGTATAATTTTGGGCACCATTTTGTCTTTGTTGTACTTCTATATATACTAAACATGATTGCAGTTCTTCCTCAGGTAGTTAGTATGGTGCAGGTATGCATTTATGTAAGCAAGCACTAATTTCGTATTATTTAAATTTATCGGTTCTCCAATAATAGCTTATAATTTTCACAGTAAACACTTAAACAGCTATGCATGCTAAAGTGGATTTTGCAATGAAATTTTTCTCACAGTCAAAAAAACGTGATGTCTCTTGTGATTATATAGTCCTTTTCATTACTTCCGCTTACTGTACTTTTGTGTAAATCAGGATTCATGAAAAATGTTTTATAGTGGTGGCATGATACATATATATCTCCGTAGCTGATTCAAATAAAACATGAAAAATATAAGCTATGCAAGAACAATTATTGTTGTAGCGTATGCATTCATAGAAAAAAACACTGAACGTGAAAGAAAAGGTTTCTAAAAATTTGTTTTAATCAAGTTATCAAGTTATACTGCCTGAATGTGTTGGTTAGATTTATTTACTTATTTACATACTGTACTGCATTGTCTTTATAAGCAAGACATAATAACATTGTAAAAAAATCCAGCAGATCTACTTATTAGAAATTTATACTACTTTTAAGCAAACTACATTCATGTATATTTTATTGCACATGTATCAAATGTCAGCCTGTCTTTTTTATTCCCTTTTTATTCCAGGTTTTATGATCTACTGCATCCTTTGTGAACATCAATTTTGTGAATGTTTGCGTTCATGAATTAAAATATGAATAATCATAATAATATGCACAAGTTCACTTACAATGGCCTTGTTAAGCCATTACTATTTGTAAATCGTTACAGTTAAAAAACAATTGCTGGTTTTTATACGTCCGACAATTTTAACTACTTGAGTACACGATACTGTCAATAAAATAAGGCATTAAACTTATAATATTCCCAGCCTTGTTAGTGCGTATTTTCAAGTATGCAAATAAATGTAAACATTAATATTTGTGTGAATGATCCACGTGTAAAGGAAAGCAGTAAATAGTACACAAAAGAAAATTTCGACTTCACAACACAATGTTTCCATCAAAGTATTGTTGAAAGGAGAGAAAACGTAGGAATTCATCAAGAGAAAACGGAACAAATCTGTGTTCGATCTCATAAACTCAAGTTTCTTTGAGCGAGTTACGATGGCCATTACATTTTGTAGTAATAAACTCAGGCTACATTTTGTAGTAACACGTTTCGGAACTAAACGTGAGTTATAGTACAGCAGAATTCGAAAAATGTATAAGGTGATTTCATTTTAATTAGAAATACCGGAAAAAGTGTGATATTATATGAACAAGTAGACACTGACTGACTGACTTAATGACTCAATAAGTCATTTTATGGCTAGTGCACAACTATAGAACAATGATACCCTGATGATGTTACTGTTATTATGATCATGCTAAGGAAAGAAAACTGATCTGAATGTGTGATAAGTCTTTGCCAGTGGTGATCTACCTTTTGTACAATGGTTTTATCGATAAGGTCAATGTCAATGATAAAAGAATCGATAATAACCAATTATTCTAGAATTTAAATGAATAATACACGAGAATACCCATGTCAATCATTGTTTGAAAAACAACAAGCAGTAAAAGAAAAAAAATCAATAGCCACGATCATTCAGCACCTTTACTGACATTAAAACAACTTGAAACAATAATGGTATGCAAAAGCAAGTTTAATTAGTGACAAGATTGTTTTAAAGATCAAAGTGGTGCAAAATTGTAACGTAACGGTGAGTTCAAATTTTTTTAGACAAGGTGAATGCATAATAATATGCAGATTTACTGAGAATAACAACTGTATAGGACACAAATCCATTTGTAACTAATTTTTATTTTATTTTAGATTTCCTGTCGGCTGATGAATTTCTATAAGCGTAAAAGAACGAGCTAACAGACTAACAGGCTTATTAGAAAACTACGACAATCAAACACAAAAAAAATTTGAGTCGACATAAACAAATTCTTATGATTACAACTGCACATGTCATACACCCTTAGCTGATGGGAAAATTAGACAGTTCAGGCTTAATACATATTCCGGGTTTCAAACTATATTTCTTCTGGAGTAGCAGAACACCCAGAAATAATTGCTGTCACAGTCGCATCATTATTTTACTTCTCAGCGTGGTCACAAGAAAAATATGAAAAGGGACAGAAAACGACATTAGCAATGACAAGTATAATTGTTAGGTTATAGGCGTTTCCTGACATCATGCCGTATCTAGTCTAGACATAATACAATGCAAAGGAATTAAAGTAGAAAAAAGTGCGGTTATATTTGACTTAACATGAGTATTTACGGCTGACACTTCAAAATATGAATACCTCTATATCCAAGTTTAGTTGACACATATTTAAAAATAATAATATTTCAGGTATACACTTTTTACTTAAACGAGAACAAGGACTTGTAATCTGCAATGTAATCGAAATATTCAATTGTTCATGATAGCATTCCTAGTATGCAGATTGAGGAAAATACAAGTTCTAGCTTCCCTTTGAAGAAGCTTGGAATGTCACTTGCTGTCCTTTTACTCTATTATGACTATGACATATTATGTTTACTCTTTGATCGTGGAAAACCGTAACTCATTTGAAAGTGCAAAATTACAAGAGAAAAACGGGACAATTCCTTCAGAAACACAAGTTTTGGAGGCAAATGCGTTGCAAGCAAACACTTTGACATGTCCCACAGCTTTGCTCATGTCGGTGACATGTGACAACTAAAAAACATTGTAATGCATCATGTAGGTACGTACCATCAACATCCCCTTTTAATTGTACGTTAACAACAGATCAACCGCTACCGCTGTGCTTGTATCGTAAAATATGCCACTGCCAATACACCCATCATATGCCACATAAAAACGCAAGTAAAAGTGAACCATAAATAAGTTTTCAGCGACAAGCAATTCACAATACGGTTCTTTCTTGTAAATAATAAATTAATAGGCAAAGTTAGTCGGCTTGTTAGGTAATAAACAGCAAAAAAACCATATTGATATAAAAGCAATTTTCATTTGTCGTTTATATCCGTTACTGCTAGGGAAAAAACCTCTTTATTGTAAAGCCATGTAAAAGACAAGAGGAAAATACAGCTTTGTGGTGCGCGGTGTCACACTGTAGTACTCGGTTGCTCGGTACATGACAAGACAAGAAGATTTTTAATATTTTTTTGCCTTCTTTTGTGTGTAAGCACTGAGCACACAGGATGTGTCTCCTCAACCTGTCTAGTTTAATAATATAATAAATATAAAATATTCCGATTAAAAAATGCATGTCGTATCAGTAGCAGTTTTTGACTTTTGAGCTTCTTCGTAATCATAGGTGTGTCTAACCTAGTGTCAAAGCTGGCAAGAATGCATGTACATTGTACGATGACTGCATGGAGTGCACATGTCAAAAAAAAAGTTCTCAGTGCAACGCTCCTAACATTACTTGATAATAATATGACGGTGATAAGAAAGAATCTACCTATTTAAATTTATGGTTATAAATTATAGTTCACAGCAATTTTATCTGTTGACATGAAAAGAGCCGCACTGTCAATTGAGAAGCTGTAATTGTTACTTGAATTATCAACGCTAATAGCATGCGCATACACAAATGGTGTACGTGCACTGGCATTTATAAGACTATAGAATTGCAATTCCACTTTATAGATTTAAACCATTATACATAAATAGAAAATACGCCTTCTTTGACAGATATACCAAGGATATATTTATATAAAAGTAGTTCCTCTTCTGATCCATCTAGATAGTTTGTGATGAATGTTGATTTCCACAATAAGAAGCAGATGAAATTCATCAGAACCATCCGAATACAATATATTTTTATATTACTTTGGATAGAAAAAAACAAAAGTTTAAAATGAAACAAGGTGCTGCTTGAAATGCTGACTTGATCTGATAAGATCAAAAAATACTATCTTTTCTACAACTGTCTAACTGCAAATGGCTTCTGCTATCGTTTATTTCAGCTACTTTAAAACAAATTATTTATAAATTGCAATTGAAGGAAGCAAAAAAGCAAAAGGGAGAAAGTGGATATGCTGATGATTAATTGCACTTATGTCATCGGTTATCTATTGTGCATAAATCAAACTGCAAGAAATGTTTGTTGGTTTTGGAGAATTGAATATATATATTGTATGTACTAACGGAACTCAAAACAGCCAGCTCGGATTTCTTTTACATATTTCGCTTAACTAATGTTGTAGCTATTTGTAGAATGAGTAGCAGCAAGCTAGCAGGCACTTATCAATGTCTAAAAACAAGGATCTAACTTGTTTTTGCACTTTTTAATCGTCAATCGTGATCATTACCATTAGACTTATCTTCTCAATATGTTAAAACTCAAAAGTAACAAATAGTTGCTCGTGGGTATTTAGACAGCAATTAATTTTTATTTGTTTTCATAAATCTGCCATTTGCAACTTTCACTGCAGTAAATGCTTCTCTTGGAGCTACAAGCATAGTATTTTATTTTATTAGAACACACATAAGTAGGTATTGAGGATCTTTAAACCTCTAATATCGGAATTATTTTACTGACACTCTATACTGGCAGCTTAGCAAGGAGGGTTCCGGTTTGGAAAATGAACAGAAACTTCCCCGAAGAGTAACCAATTTTCTTACTATGATTATCAGCATTAACAAAGTCCAAGGATCAGGGTGTAAAATAAATATTGTGGTTTGTCATTTTACGAGGTTTTTCCATCAAACAAGCCCATAGGAATTAACAACCATCAATAACATTGAAGACCCTCAACTTCATCTCCTTATGTGTTCATGATAACAAAACTCATGCGCATGTGTTCTTTTCTTGTTATTGCTACTGACACTAATTGCTGCTAATATGTAAGTTATTGGTAATAATAACTGTATTGAGAGTACATGTATGAAATATGAAGAAGCAGAGAAGGTTTCAATATGGATCATGCGATCATTGTGTCAATGACATCGTGTACATCTGTGTTCGTTTCGTTTCATTTTAGTCGTTAACTATTTACAGTGTTTCCTAAATATGTGCTTGTGCACATCATCCTGAGTAAAAACATTTTTTTTTATTATCTGTAGTATTTGCTCTTTTCTTCTGTTGAAAATTACGGTGTGAAAAGTTTTAAACATCATGTTTTCCAAAAAATACTCTCAGGAAACTCTGTTTGCTACCAATGTATTAGCTGTTTTCCTCACATTTTTGGTAGGTGACGAGAATATGTGTTACTAATTAACTTAACTTATCTTCAGTTTTGGTGTTTGTATGTGGAATAAATCAAATCAATTTGTAACAGTAACTTCTAGTAAGGTTACATTCATAGATTTGTATCATTTTTACTCAAATGTAGATAATTCCACACAGAAAAGTAGAGGTAAATTACATTACATTACTCTTGTTATATAAAAACCTTGTTAAAAGCTGCCACATAAGAAAAGACCGGACGCGCAGATGTCCAACAATGATAAACTAAGGTTGTTACAGAAATACTTCTATTTTAGGAGTCAGCACAGACCAACAACTTGTAACCATTTTTACTTACTCTTTCGTTTTCTGCCGTAAATACACATGCATGGCATACATCGGTTCTCATCTATCAGTTCTCGATAAATTATGATGAAGTGTCTTCAGAAAAACAAGTGGCAAGTAAATTAAGTCATTTGCTGAAATAGCAAAACTAGTGGAAAAAACAGTTAATTTCTTAGGTTTTCAAATGCGCATCAATGCATATCACCATTAAAAACATGTTTTGAAGCTATCATACTTTGACAAAGTCTTTCCTGTGCTATCATTCGACCCTATCCATCCCTGATTATAAATTTGTGTTGGTGCCTACACATCTACAATTATTACTATCATTGTTACATACCGCTTGTATACATACAATTTTATAATGACGAAAAAATACCTACCTACCCACCACTCATATTTCTGTCAAACAGCAAATTATGTCATGTGCATGTTAAATTCTACCCTGCTTATAGACTTGTTGCATTCATTCTACTAATTCCTTAATTTTTTCTAAGTTTCTTGATCAACGCGGTTTCAACAGATACATTACATTTCAACATATTATTCATGTGCATGAATTCCTTTAATACCTATGCACCTTACTCTGCACGTTCATCCATTCTTATCTTCTATCTTTTGTCAATTTGTCGAAAGAAAGAACATGGTTGTGTTGTTATGAGCCGTATCTTATCCCTCAACTCCCATAACTTTTAGCATTCATTACTGTTGACTGATTTCTCTTATCAGAAAATGTACCTTTTCCTACTCCATATATTTTACAGTTGATGTACCTAAATAAATACGGCATAGATTCTTCAACATTTTACAGACATTAATGCTCTTCTTTGCTTAGTTTGATGGAGATGAACATGAATACGTGCATGCAGATTTTCACACGGATTTTCACCTTCATGCTCTTCTGAAACCGTATGCATTTACTTGGATCATTCTTTAACATTTGAGCTGCTGTAGTGCAGTACTGTACTGTAATGGAGGACGTAAATAGAGTTGCACATGGCGCTGCTTTGTTTATTGCATCTCTGCATGCCAACATTAAACAAAATACAGAAGATGATGTCTGTCATTGTACAGTATTGAGGAGGTACGGTTAGCCTTTTAGTATTTCATTTTCATGGCAGTTTACGAGGGCATAGCAAAAAGTACTAATTGTTTTACCGTATTTCGTGATTAAATGAATAAAGATTTGAAGTAGTAGCAATTTATAAAATGATGTCTTCCTTCATCAAATACATTTGCCCAAAAATTAGGGTTCTTTTGTATTTCTAGCGCTGGTTTTATTAGGCTTATTATTGTATACATGTCATAATATAACGGTATGGCTCCGAAAGGTACTGTGCGGAAATGCAAATTATTGACTTCCTTGAAACATAATAATATACTAATTTCGCAAATTGTAAATTCTTTAGCTAAATGACTATTTCTTAAATTTGTTCCTTTTTTACTTTTTCATAAATTTTACCGCAATTTTTACCATTCAAATCGTGAAATTGTATTTTTAACAAAATACCAAATTACTCATGTTAATTGCTACCTTTAGGTTTTATGCGTGCTCTCAAATGGAGAAGGATTATTTTCAGCAAATTCAACAGTGAATGATGGGCCCGCTCAGCCGATAAAAGGAGTACGTCCCGGACAATTGAATTGTACTACCAATCCACGAATTTGTGATGTAGTTTGCAACGAGACGAAATCACTACCTTGGAGTTCCACATTTTGTGATTCGCAAACTGGTAGTTGCATTTGCGACTGTCGTGATGTATGAAATGATTTATTATATTCCTAAAATTTCCTGTTTTATTTGAATTATGTGGTGAAAATTATAAATTATCGCTTAACTGCCATTGTTGTTTAGACTGTTCCAAAAGACTGTCAAAAGACTCCATTCACACCTTGTTTTCAAGACTGCGTTCGCAAAAATCCCAACCCAGATGTATACTTGTATGAAGGAGTCAATTGCCCTTATCCTCAGAAAAATGGCACCATAGACCACCAATGTGCCTGCGAATGTACTGTTCGAGACGACTATGAAGAAACAAATGATATATGAAGTGAAGTGAAAAGTCATTTTTTTGCCATACTAAATTGTTTAAGTAAAAATAAAAGCTCACAAGAATTTCTCATTAAATGCTCACAAGATAAGTCATAAACCATTTCATTTTAAAGAGTTGATTGAACTTAATCTATTTGACAGCAAAACATAAATCTAAAATGTACCTCCAATACAATACTGGCAAATACGACAATGCAAATGCAGCTTTTTTCCTGGACCGCGGTAGGCACTAGGCACATCACATGTAATACAAGTGACTTTGTGCTCTTCGATGTTGACTTGACACAATCAGGAAACTACTTTGTAATTCCAACATCATCAACAGCTGCCAAAGTTATTATAAACATTTTGCCGGTTTTGCTATCATCACTACCATATCAGCGGTCTTTTTACTTGCAAAGTTGCAATCCACCAAATTCCCGTTTTTAATGGAAGACTCATGTCATAGTCATTTTTCCACTTTGTTACTTGTTCGTATATACCGGACATGTCACATTACATCAATGTCATCCTCTTCTTGTTGACGACTAGTACGTTTGAATGACATGTTATAGATGTTGCCAAAGGGTAAGCAATAAGCAGTGGTAGTTACTAGTTAGGTATTATTAATCACGCCCTACATGGGATGAACTTGCCATTTTCATTGTATTTACAAACACCTTTAAGTAAAAAAGTTTAATGTTACGTGGCATTCTAGATTGAAAAGGAACTAAATGATGGCAAAACCATTGAACAATGACAAATTAACGTAATAATAGTAAGTGATTATTTTCTTGTCAACTGAGCTATGGCTTATATTTTAATTGCTGTTTTAACACTAATTAATGATAATGGCTCAATGACATGCAACCACAAACGTAAACTAAATGAGTTGACAAGCAATGTGATAACAATATGCAGCTTGAAAAACCTCAGGTTTTGATACTGCTGCCGGACGAGAATCTTTAATACGATGCAAAATTACCCCTTTTTGAATATTTTACAGTAGAAAGATTGAGAAAACTATTCTCCAGTAAGCAAACAAAGGATGCATCCAATTGATGATAAATTCATTTCAGTTCATTGACATGTTATTTTAAAATGCCATTTTCATACATACATAACAGTAAAAATTACTTTAAAAAATTCTCGTTTCCTGTCAGCTCATCTCCGTTTGAAGTTAAAATATTCAAATTCCAGTCAGGATATCAAATTCTTAAGCATTTAAGTCTGTAAATGAGCTGCTGCTTTTCCGGTCAGAGAAAACAAAGTTTTGCATGGTACATTCAAAAGAAACAACTGGAATCTTTAAATCTGGATCTATAAAGACGTGATGGAATGGATCAAGGGTTTCTCACACGAGTGAGTATGTGCAAACTCTAAACTACCTATATCAATAATACATCAATGCTTTATGAAGTGCATCAAAACTCAACAATTAAATAGGTAGTTTACTTTTAGTATGCATCATAAAACACATTTGTAATATATTTCCTTTCGACAAATCTTGTGAAAGATCTCAAACTTAAGAGCTAGTAATATAAATATACTACAAAGTCATAAAAATGTAAATGATACCAGCATATAAAAATACATTTTCTGTAGTTGGTACAAGATAAGTCCAACTGATGACTTCCGACTGTGTACGGTACAGAGCAGTTGAGAGAACAGACTGGAATAGAACCTAAACCTGTCATTCCAGAATATTTATCTTGATGTCCTAAGGTTTTTTATTTCAAGTCCTGTACCCCCATTCCTAAACCTATTAATGACTAATGTCACTAAACTAATTTAATTAACGAAGCTGGTCGTAAATAACTTTGGCTATGCAATTTAATGCCAATAAGTTTTACTACAGATTGTGCACGACCCATCCGGTCAGGCTCGGTCCCACCAATACTGGATAACATGAAGAAATTGCTTCCCAACAGCCTTTGATGCTCACCAAACCAATTATCCTGCCCATAAAACAAACATAAAATGTAGAGAATTGCACATGTGCAGGAAAGCATAAAGTGATTGTTTACTTGCAAACAATAATAATAATTCGATTTTTTACACCGGTCACCAGTCACCACGCATGCATGTAGCTGACGGGATGTGCAAATGTATTTACCACCAGAGAAGCTTTGTGTAATGTTAATTTTAATTACCTCCAACTTAGGCCCAACAGTAAGAGTAAGCAACAGATCAAGGATAAAAGGATACGAGGAATAAGTCGTTAATTGCTAGCTTATATTCATATGTATATTAATACAAAATTTATAAAAACTAAGCATTTTTGTAAGCTGGGGGATGGTATTATATTCAAGTGAAGTGTGAAATAGACACTGAACTGTGCGTCATACTGAAATTATTACGTGGTACATAACGGATTCCTTAGACAGGTCCATAACTTTTAGTGAGTAGTACCTATATGTCTCCGTGAGCGAGCAAACCAGTATTCTGCCAGTCTTGAAGCGTTCCAATTTTAGACCATTTTTCGTTTTTGGCAGCAGTGTTTAAATCAGTCACACATACAATAATAAATTTCATATTTTCATACCTACTATATCTGTCTAACGTGGTAAATACCTGTGTTTTTCACTAAGCAAGTATATGCATGCATATTTTATACCTATATTCACAATACGCACACAATGGCTTTCATTCCTGCAACAGGAATTTTAAATTGCCAACGGGAATATTCCTTGTTTTTATTTTTATTAAGAATGAGTTTAGCAGAGTGGAAAGCATAACAATTTTACGAGCTAGTTAGTTGTAAATCATTAATTTTTTCCTAGTTATTTGTGTCATTGACAATAAAATTATGGGGACAACATAACATACTAAACATAACATACGTTAGGGACAACACACCTGCCTTGTATTTCAATCAGTATTTGCTGGTGGATTCTATATAGTCAATGTGAATTTACTTGCCAAGAAGCGATACTCTTTTTTTACACATTATTTAAATTGCAACTTTGTTGACATTCACTCTCAAGCTAAACCTTAATATTTGTATTTACCAAATACACGGTTGATTCTTTGATGGTTTAACTTTTTGCACTATTGTATTGGCTCGTTCAATGAGCAAAAAACTGTCATTGCATCCTCGCAAATTAAAATTGACAAAAAGTCATTACTTCTTTAGCATTGAATGAGACTTTTATTGCTGAGAGAATCCTGATGGCCAAAAAAGATACGGGGCTTGAGACGGCAATAAAATCTTTTGATTGTCCTTTAAGTATTATTGTATTGGATAGATGATTGTCCGAATTGCAGGGATCAACAAAATCATTTTGCATGACAGAGGAAAATGTGCATTAATGCACACACGATTAAATTATTCTACATGTTTGTGTTATCTTTAAGTACGGTTCTCTTTCAGAAGAAAAATGTTGGTGAACTACATTTGTCTAAAAAAATATAGTAATGATGGCGTTGGATTTACAGGGACAACACATATATGTATATATATATGTATTTAGAATATATTCTCATTAACAAAATCAAAAAAGTCAAAAGTTTTATAGCATTCGAAAAACAAACTTGGTGTTTTACAAAAGTTGTTTACTTTACTACTTCTACTACTACTACTACTCTATTTACTTTTCCATAAAACTTTATAGATCTAGAATTCATTGTCATCCAAAGAATCCTTTCTGGTTCTTTATGCTTTAGAAATAATAAATTGTAATAAAATTTTTGTTGTACATATAAAGTAAAGCATGGCTTGGCATTTCAAGTATTCAGTATTTATCTTTCATGCCAAGTGACTACCAATGAGTTCAGCAACTTTAGTTGTGTAACAATTTATTGGAAACGGTAGTAGCAATATATAGGTTAATAAAAGATTGTTTTTTTTCATGGGTATTATGTAGCCACTTGTTGTTCGTAAATAAGATGATGATGATCATGATGTTAGAATACAACTGTGCAGCCGCAGCTAGCCATCATTGAATGGAGACAATGCAAAATAACCTTTTGTGATTCGGATGCCATGCTGGGCGTCTACGGTATTGGTTGAATTGAAATGCTACAAAGATGCCTTTTAGAATGACATATGGTTGTTGAGTTAATAAGTATTAAAATCTATATTAAATTAAGCGTACACAGAGATCGGAATGCAGCTGAAAATACTAAAAGAAAATAACAGGATGAGGTAGTAGCATTTAAAATGGCAACAAAAAAAATCAAGGCTTTTAATTTGCCGACCAAAATAGCACATTAATGCCATAGAATGCTTTGAAAAACGCTAGAATAAAATTTAAGTGAAAAATGATAATTGCTTCGAATATCAGTACTCAGCACCTCTCGTTACAAGTACTGAAATAACCATTAATTTTGCCTTTGGTAGATATTTTCATGGTCGTTCAACGAGAGAGATGTAAATGTATAGTTCTCTCTCGTATGTACTGAGTACTCTCTTTACAGCAAGAGGCATTCTGAAAACTAAAGTACATTTTAGTGGAATTAAGTAAATAGGTATATAACGAGATAATATACAGGTGTGATCTATGGTCAGGTTGAAAAGAACGAGCAGCGGCTAGGTATTTTTTAACTACAGCTTAAAATCAAATTAAATAAAAAATTTAAATCATTGGAATAATGTCAACGTGGATGGGGTATGGAAAAATAAATTTTTTATTCTGGTATGTCACCAAATTATACAAAGAACCTGTAAAATTTAATGGTACCACAACGGGATCATCGAACTGATTATTGATTTTTGCATCAATAATATTGAAATAAATGTGTGCACGCTAGCATTTTAGCATAGGTATTCTACTAGTGGCCCGCCAACGGTGGTCTCTCTCTTTTCGAAGAAATGATGAAGATGAAACCGAAATTACATAAACATATTTATGAGTTTAATGCCTGATTTGATGCTAGGAATTGATAATGATCGCAATTTATTTTCAAGTAAGAGGAAGTGAGTGCATATAAATGAGCACTGTTACAGTCCAAGTATTAGTGGCAAGACCATTAATTTTATTGTCTACTTTCGGAAGAACCTGATTAATAACAAATGCCTAAATTTAAAAAAAAAGGAAAACCAAATTACTTCTATAAAAAGTGCTTAAGCCATAATATCGCATGTTTCTTTAAGTGATAGATTAGATTATTGTACAGTTTTTGTTCACAGTACAAACCACAAACAGCCTCAAAAAGATTACTTTGATGAGGGCTTAAATTTGAAGACGAATTATGCTGTGTCAAAGAATTGTCATTTATAGTGACCAAAACATGATCTGTACATGTTTTTGATTGTCCGTGATAAACGTTCATCGACTGCTCCAGCTGGACGATAAATGTTTTCATCTGGTTGTGGTCGCTGTGAAAATCTGAACTTCCCATCTTAAAATGAAGACAATGCTCTAATAAATTTTAAGCACACAATAAAAATAGTAGTGTCTACAATTTATAAGTAGGTACAGCAAAATACCCAACATAGCATTTCTTGTTATAAAGCAGTTGCTGTATCTATTTTGTTAGGTACGACTACATCAAGAAGACTACATGTCCATAAACTAGACGACATGTAAATTGATGAAATGACATACATATTATAAACTTTTTAACTTTATGTTACACATTATTATGTCTAGATAAGTAGTTGTGATGGTGGTATGAGCATGATGATAATCAAATCATTTCCCTTTCATTTTACTACTACATATTCGTTAAAATTACAATATCAGATCAGATCAAATGCACATACCTAGTCACATCGACACAAGCACATTTTTTTTACAGAGCCAGGTAAATGGACTGCTAAAAGAAAGTTTTAAGAAGATGGAAAAAATCCTCGTCTCCTCTTTCAAGTATAAGGTACTAATGATCCTGTGTGTGTGGTTTGATGATCATGTCCTGAAATGAGAATGATGTTTAAACTCATTTACAACTTAAAAAATGCACAATGGTCCTGGTTGCATTGATCAGCACATCTGTAAAATAAGGTGAGCAAATGAGGCTGGGTTACCAACCAAACAACCTTTCAAGTGAACAAGGGAGAAAATTTGCGTATAAAGTACCAGACATTGTAGATTTGCGTGAGTGAGTCAGAAAAAAATGTTTATGTAGGGGTGCTTGTTGTGGTTGAAATCGAGAGTATCGTATAAATAACATGACGTCTACTTCTCTTCTACTAAATACCTAAATGTACTTTGACAGTCATTGACAATAGTCGATGTAAACAATAAAAATGTCCAATAAACGATGAATGTATCTAGATAGGTACAAACGAAATTGAATCTTTTTTTATGTTGAGGGCAAATGCCCCAGGAGTCCCTGTCCAATAAAATTGATAAGGACCGGGTTGCCGTTTTAAGGTAGGTTATCTTAAAAAGCCATTGTTTTCGGGGATTTTTATTTAATTTTTCAATCAAAACTAAAAGGTAGTTGTACTTGTTGAACTTCACAATGTTCATGGCTTGAAGTTCACAATGTGTCGGACAGGAAAATACCACTACCTACCTATTAGGAAATACATAAGTAGTGGGATTCTTTCTACGAGTTGCACTTTGATTTATCTACTTTCATTGTCCACTTAATTCATCTATCTATTCACTATCTCCTGTTGATAATGCAAATGCATGCACTATGCACACATGATTAAAGGTTGAGTAAAGGAGGGTATGTAAAGATCAATATGTGGTTTCTTAACGAGCTGATAAATACACTTAACATGATATAATTCAAGTTTCGGCTTCACTTTCGTTTTTCGCTGAATTGCGGTTTCATGCAATGCATGGGCAAACAAAGTTGAAATAATAATAATAAAATAAAGGTTTCCACCTGGCAAAAAAAAAAAAAAAAAAAAAAAAAAAAAAAAAAATTGCAAAAAAAAAATTGTTGCGGAGACAATGCCCTATTGTTTCTCATTTGTTGTAATGTGCGAACTCCCAAGGTATGTGATTGAAAATCTACTCGGGTATATCTTGATTTCATTCAAATAAGCACAGTTGAGGTATTAATATATCTAAACAAAATTATTTTTTTGTGGTAAAAATAAATGACCCGACACAGACCCTAAACGAGTGCCTTAGATATACCTATACGTACGAATTTGCAAACAAATTTACGACGGGTAAGGTATAGCTCGTATGGTACATACTTAATGTCATAAACAGCCCGAAATCTTGGTGAAAGTAAAATGAAAACACGGTTAGAGAGTGTGGGGCAAACTGAACAAGTAAAATTTCGTACTTTACATTTCCACTTTATCAACGTTATCAAGTTGTGATTCACGACTCGTAAAAGTCTGAGAGCTTTTTAAGTGCATTTGCGAACAGTAACGGGTGGTCAGTACCTGATACGCCACTACATGCACATTATTCAAATTAGTCTAAATTCGTAAGTTACCGGAAATGTAAGTTATCGGTTTCCGGTTAAAACCTCATGAATTTTCAACTACTGATGTAGAAAGAGTACCATTAGCAGGTATACCTAAGCATACTACGTCTGACTTTTGTCAGTAAAACTATAATATTTCTTTATTTCAGTACAACTGGTGCAATCCGATTTGTAGCGAAATCGCTTTACATTACATTATTCATATTTTACAAACTACATTCAGTCAACTGCAACGGGGTATAGGACGGACATTATTGAGAGGGACGCATGTTGTATGTATCTCAAAGGTGCAGTCATGTCATGTGAAAATGTGACTGTGACATCGTCACATGTCAAAAAACGTAAATTAATGCATTCTTGATTCAACACTTGTCCCATTCAACAATCAATTTATTCTTTTTATACAAAAAATGCGTATTCAGTATTTTAATGATGTCATAAGCATAATATTTTTTTTTCGTAGAAGCATATCATTTCTTTGATCTTTGTGTTGCGGATATAATAATATATTGTTACGAAAAATTTGCAACTGACAGAAGAATATGAGAACAGAAGACGATAGTTTCAGTTGACAAGCTGTTGTGCATCATTTTTTCATCCACTGCACTGTGTTCAATTTTTATTCAGGGACGAAAATTGTCATTACAGCGGACTTATAACAAGTCTATCTTATCTTAATCCAACATCTATATACTTCAAAGTTAATTCCTTATTTGTCATTAGTGTCACGTACCACATAAGGGCTTTTGGTTTTTTAAGTCAGAAAACGCCTGATATGCCAATTTTAAATTCAAAGTAAAACGTACAAAGTTGCTTTTCCAGATTCTTTTCATGACAAGCAATGTCACTTTTCATTCGAGCGACTAGTATTGACAAAGTATTGGGGAAGATGGAAAAAATTAATTGTGCTAACGAAAATTAAAGCATTTAGAAGTAATAGTACATGGTGATATTTGCCCATTTTCGTCCAGGCGCAACAATTTAATTCTAAAATATGCTGCCTACATATTACACAGTCCAGTCCTGGATTTTGAGAACGAGTAGTGGGTGTAAATAAAGCAAGAAAACACTTTCTGAATTCCAACACATTTTTGCGGGGTTTCAGGCAGATAGTGCACAAATGAATATATGGCTATCTTATCTTGACTTTAGTGACATAATGTTGCATGTAGATGTTGTTGCTGGCATTTTTCCTGAAATTAAAAGAAGGGAAGACCTCTATAAAAGAATTGAACACATGTATTAAACTAGAGAGCATAAAATTGTACGTATGTATGTAAATAGTCTTGAGGAGACTAGGTAATACGACTGACAGGGACAGGGCATAAATGATATTAACCACTCCATTAATTAATATGAACATGTCATGTGGGTTTGCACACACGCCTTTTTCCTACAGCTTAGACAAAGTGAATGACATTTTGTTACCTTTGGCGTTGCTGCCATTATACAATTGAATAACATAATGACCACTTTTAACAAATCGCCTGAAGCACTTTAACGCATAACATGCAGGAACCCCACATACGCATAAAAGCAGTTCTCTACCAGCAGCTTACAGTGCCATCATTTTTTTACTTCTTGGCTGCTAATGTTATTGATTTCATAATCTGTGTAAGCGGAGGTAGCTTTTATGGAAAATTCACAAGAGTGCCTAATTGAATTTAAGGAAACTTTTAATTAATTTGTTCAAATTGTTCTCAAGCAAAATAGGGTAACGTTAATGGTCTAGTAAAAAAAATTTATAAGGTACCTCAATAAGGTTAAACCACCATTATATTTTAGTGACGAGCATTTAATGGTTTGGCTAATTGAATGACTTTAATTGAATTTGGTACAAACTTCAAATAGGATGCGGTTTCACTTATTACTGCTGTAAATTGTCGTCAGTGATAAAAGTATATCTTTTCATCACGAAATGCATAGAAAATGCCTGGCGCAATATGTAAAAACGATGAAAAGCAGTAATCGGTGGTCCTGTGAATTTTTTAAGTTGCAAAGTGATGATAACACAAAATGCTAATTAATTTTTATAATTAAAATAAACTTTTTCCCGATTCTAATTACAAGCTTCTTAATAATTAGCTATAAATTTAGTTTGTGACTGAATAGTAATATTTTTTTACAATCCTAATTTAGCTTGATAAGTACATCATCATATAATGGTAAAAGTAAAGGATATTTTTTTATTAAAGGACGTATTTTTTACAAATTGTTTCAACACTTTTAATGTACCTATTTGGGTTTTGGGATGTGATGAAGTATTTTACTACTTTACCGCACCGTAACGTCTTCATTTAGCTAGAAATGTTTTGCTTTAATAGGTCTGTCAACCTCAAGCAGCGCAAATGTGAGCTTTAAATTCAGCAAAATATATTTAGCAAATTAGATAAGGGTTGGATTTTTGAAGAGGAACCACCTTATCCTATTAGCTTGAAATTATACGACTGATCTGTCAAAGATAAGGGGATAATTTGATAAATGTTCCGTCAATCATGTTCGAAGCCTTCACTCACGATGACGCCTTGTTTCTTCATCGAGATAGCTATCAACCTCCTCCTGTTTTAATGAAAAAAATACATACATGTACTTGAGCATTCTTTGCATCATAACAAAGGTATGAGCTTATTATCTTAGATTGGTATGCATCCTAGACTCGCAGTAGCTTGATTTGCAAAAGAAGTTCTAGAAATGTATAGAAAAAAGACAGACAAGAAAAAACCATGAGAAAAGTGAGGATTCTACTCATTTAATACATTTCTGTGTTCAAATTAAAGTGCAATTTTAATTGTTCAACCCCTACTCGCATTACACTTGTTTGCGCATTGAGCAATCAAGTAATTGCAAATTCTATGCAATTCCTGTAATTTTATTTCAATATTGATATTAAGTTTTATTATTATGAAACGATAATAATGTTAAAAAATATTGAAATTTGTGATAACGATTGCAATTAAAAATCGATCAAGCTTGGGTTTGCAATGCAATGTGAAAAACGTAAATCAGATACTTATACCTATTGTATTTTTTGCACAATGTGGAACAATTTGTATGAAGCTATTTACTTGAAAACTGAGCGCAAATGAATTACTGTAAAATAATTGATGTGTTCCTATCCTAAATACATTTTTATACTGATGAGCCGTGGCTTAATTATGAAAATGAGCCTAATGAGTAGGTTTATGACTTTTTAAAACTTTACCTTATCTCTGTCTTTACTGTTGACCTTAGAGTGTTCTAGATTAGTATTAATTGTAACTAATCACGAATGCAAATGATTATCTATATTCAAATTAACTTTTTATCATATTTGTACTCATCGTTTAGTATCAGACACCCTCTACCTATTACACAAAATATTAATAAACTTTTCTTGTTTTATACGCAGAAGAAAATCTGATGCCTAACTACACATATCATTCAGATAAGAATTTGATTCCGCTTTATTACTCCGCATTTCAATCATTTTTCGCATCTTCAAAGATAAGTCAGTTGGCTAGGATGGGCCTGCCCTATAGAATGGGAAAACCAATTATTCTTACAACAAATTGTGTGCATTTTTATTGTCAACAATCATCTTTATACAAGTAAACTCAAGCATAATTAATAATGTAATGTATTACTAACATGCAATTGTGAACACAACATTTAAAACAATTGTACTTGTTTACAGTACTCAGCTACGAGAGGAACTAACTTGCTAAAAAAAACTATAGTTGGAATGTTTTAAATGAGAGTTTGCTGAAAACTTGTTGAGTGTAATTTGTCTGTACTTACAATGACACATAATTGTAAACCTGATGGAGGACATACATAGCTGAAAGACTAATTACGACCGACTTGTTCTACTGATATTTGTCTGATATTTCATATTCTTCAATAGGCCACTTAATCGCAGACATGTGACTCCTCGAAAAAGTAGAACTACTGGAGACTCTCGAATTCGTATCGGTATTATAATAACAACTGATTCCATATTGCTGCCGATGGAAAAAGTTTTCTCCAGAATGGTTTGAATAACTGCATAACATGCGTTTTCATTTCACAGCTTCCCAAGTATCGAAGCTGCAATATTTTATTATAATCAAACGCAGACAGACAAGCAAGCAAATATCCTCAAAGTCTGCTGTCGCTTTGCTTGAGCTGTATTCTGACTTATGAAAACATGCAATTTGCTTACTTCAACGTAAAGTAAAAGACGTTTTCCTATTGCCAGACGGTCAGACTAATCGTATTCATATTAAATTAAAGGATGCAGTATTCATGTATTCTGTTGTTTTTGCTCATCCCTCAACTACCTGTCTTTGTATTAGAAACTGTTATAAAAAAATAAAAGGAAAATGAATAAACTGAGGAAATGCTAATATGAACCCCGTCATCAGTCATCCTGAGTGAGCGGACCAATCTTGAGAAATTGATACATTTATAATGAAAGTGCACATTTACACCTGCTAGTGACTCAATGAGTAGACAAGGCACTGTGTCTGAGCTAAACATGCACTTACTAATGTTGTAAAAGTACAAAGTTCGCATGGGTAATTGTAGTAAGCAAATCGATACAACGTGTATTACGTGCTCAATTACTAGCTGCTCTCCCCACAACATAGAATCCAATTTAACTCTGTGCAATCAAACTGTGAACCACACAAGAGCTTTTAATAACATGATTACTATGATAAGTATTTATGTACAAAATGTGCCTTCAGGCTTTTACGATGGCTCATTATGCTCATTTACAATGCAGTACATACCGTCTGATGCACTTTAACATTTTATTACCCACCCACTCTTCGTCAAATATGTCATGTTATGTTAAAAGAATCGCTTTTCATGCAGCTTCAGATACTACTTTGAAAATATATCACGTTGTTTCCCCCGTTCACAGTTTCGCCTTTACAAAACAAATGACCTATAATTAGTGATGCATTAATTATGATAATTATTATGCTGGTATTGAAAAAAATGAATTTTATGACAAGTTTTGATAAGCCTGTTGTGTTCACAAGCATAGAACTACATCATTAAAACAAATAAAAATGGCAGCTCTTCCAATGCACACATCTCATTAGCATCATAAAAAAAGGAATGTTTAAAATATCTGATTGAATGAAAAATGGCTTACAGCCTTTGATGCTCCTGTTTTTTGCAGTATAAAAATTTGTTACTGTCGACCTTATTACACTTTAAGAGAGCAAGCCAAGGTTTATTTATTCGTACAGCATAATGAATACTAAAGGTTTAAATACCTAAATATTGCAATATCCATCCATCATCAATCAAATCAGAGATGAGAGCAATCAATTAAAAACAATCCGGACTGGTTTGAATGTATCATTGAAGAATTATTATAGTGTTATGAAATATAAAAATAGCATAATACGTACATAACTTTAAAATATTATTTGAGATAGGGTAACGGAACATCTTTGCTTCTTTTCAATTCCTAGAAATACCAGTACTTTAGAAAAGCTGGTTAAATTTACGTCAAAGTTTTAATAAAAGTTGATTGCAGTGAAAGAGGTGGTCTCAGATGAAATCAAGCAATTAAGAGAGGAATGCATGCAGATTTGCTTTGCAATCTAAAGAAATCCACGTATTTCGCTTGCAACTGAAACTTCGAATAAAGTAGCAAGGGAAGCCCTATTATTATTATTATACACCTGCTGCTCTACAAGTTGGTTTAATGTTACATATACATACCAAAGGAGTGGAAATCCTCAAAAAGTCAGGAATCAGGAAGTATTCATAAAAAAACTACTCGCACCATGCATGCTTTCATTTCATTATTATTATTATTACAATCATACAAACTTAAACTATTTTTACTGCAACTGTAAGTATGAAATACTGCAGCTGATGAGACCGCCTGATAGAGAAAATTTTATTTACTTTTTATGGAAACTTGAAACACTAATCCCAACAACTATTCTCACATCAGATACTTTACGTTTTTACCTTGAATTTAAGTATCTGTAGTATAAGAGCAATAAAAACATTATGCATTACATTATTACATAAGTAATAGCGGAAAATATGCCAGAAACAAGAGAGAAGATAGGTTCTTTAAAAGTCACTTGAAATTAAATAGAGAAAAATAAATGGCAAATGTTCTATAATAATTTTTCTTCAAACATTTGCACCTTATGAAAGCTGTCGTCTTCTTTTTGACTTGAAGTCATTCCGGTTTTCACTTGAAATGCTGCAAAAATATTTATAGGTAACTAGCAAGAGCCAGAAAGCCAGGCACGATTTAGCTGCACGATAAGTAAGCAGAAGACTGTTTATCTTTTCTTCTTATTATTAAAAATCTAAGGTGGAATTCAGCTCCTGTAAACACACCGGCCATAATAAACACACACATCACTCATGGAAGGGAGCATAATTATTTTATCTTTCAAAAAGTGTTTGTGATACCTGCAAGCGTATGCGTATATGTACATTTGATACCTACGCAAAGACGAATTATTATCCTCATATCACCCCACTTTTTTTGTAATACCAGCATAAAACCCAACTCTTTTCCCATAAGACCAGGTAATAATTTTGATATTATGGACTTCTTTACTACCTGTCGTCTATACACAAACACCAAGATGCATATTATTATTATTATTATTAAGTGGTAAAAAAAGGTAAGCATCAAACATTGACGAGGCAATGAATAACTATATCCAGATATTAAATGCACGGTACAAACCTAGCGGTAATTTTGTGAGTAACGAGCATACCGCAAATGAAACTATACCCTCGATAAATGCGCGTATCCAAACATGATTTTTATGTAGGTTTTTAATGGAGTAAATGACCAGTTAAAATTTAATTTGTCTGACAAGATTAATCCTATATACTGCTGCAAAAAAAAGCTATCTAGCGTTCTATTCTGTCTCAACTACTACTACATATTGCTATTACAGTAGCTGCTAAATAATAAAATCAGTGGGCTGGGTACATGCAAATATTACCGTTTATTTATTTCACCTGATTTCTATTCTTACAGCCTGCTCATAATCGGAAGACTTTTGTGGTGATGTGCTTTTTTACATATTAGTAGGGTGTATCCAATGCATTGCATTGTTGACTAACCAAGCAAGATGCATTTGATAACACTGAAATTTTTATACACCTTAACTTATTATGCAGTGTTGCCGCTCGCCTACATCATCAGTCAGCAGACATGTTTATTTGATTGAATCTAGTGAGACGTTATTAATAATAAAAAGAAGTTCACAGCATTTCAGTATGAAAACAAAAGGAACAAAACGCATCATATTTTATCCGGTATTACGTGTATGTATACATACATACATATATTTATGTGTGGTTATTATTATCCATTTTTATGAACGCTATATTCATATTTTATATGCGTTTTCTTTATCCTGTATGTCTTTACACACACGTCACAACATGGTAAACGCATTATTAACTGCTTTGAAACAAGTCAAAGTATTTTATCAACGAATAGTAGTCAAGTATAAATTAGTATGAGTACAAACAAGGCAAAATAAAATAAATTTTACTGCGTAAAAAATTTGCTTCCCTCTCGTAACATAAAACCAGTATATTATTTATTATGATGATATATAAATTTTAATGAAATTATAATTAATGTGTAAGTTGTTCATCATATTGCGCTTCAATATTATTACAACAGATATACAACCCTGAGAAATATTTGATGTATGATACGAGTATCAATATGCAAATCAAAAATATGCATAGTCATATAGTAAAATATATACGTAGAATGCAAAAAAGTAACAAAGGGTCGAAGAGCACGTCAAAGTAATTAAAATGAAGTTTACTTATATTGCAAACTTTGTATCAAAACTGGGTCGGTCTCATTAGCGGCGATTTTTTTGCAAAAGGGATAACACAAATTAATTCTGAGCGAAAATAGGATTTTTTTTTGCAGAAAACTTTTCTGTCTTTCACTTCCTTTAGATGTAAGTTTGCTTAGTACTTTCAAGGTTTTTTTTAGTTTACATTACTGACACGAATATTAGGAACAACAGACATGATTTAATTAATCCGGTTGTTGTTCGGTGCTTTTGATTTGTACTAAAAATGTAAAAAAAAACTTTAACGGGGGTTGATAAGAATCATAGACATTCCATATTAGATATGAATGTGATATATGTTTCGTTTTGTTAACATTTAATTTAACATTGTTCTGAAATGATTTGTATAATAAAAAAATAGAGAGTACATGATATGTTTACCATACATGCTTATTGCGTAGGTATGTGGTATGTAGATACAGTATGAAAACAGAGCAAAAAGCAAAGTTTTTATAGAGTTATAATCAGAAAAAAGTATTTTATGGGATTTAAATGTTCTTAGGTACAGGAGTGGGTACCTAAATTTGTCTGTATTACATACTTCTTTATGTATACACGTATATTTGAGTATGTGTTGGTAGGTATATCTAAAGTACAAAAAAACATAAAATGAGAGAAACATGATAGGATATGTTGCGTAAAGTTGTGATTGACTGCAAATTGATGTTTTCAACAACAGCCACTAAACCAGCGCGAATGACATTGATGAGTATCAAAGCAAACAATAATTTATAATTATTATGAAAAATGACTTGCTTACCGTTTCCGGAGTCACGACTGCCCTGACCCCGTTCTTCCTCTTCTGTCATCAGGCTACCGATCGACAATAGTTTTCTTATTCTCTTGGTTCTCCATGCATTCTTGCGCAAGTTGGACTCTGAGCCTGTAGAACTTGGTCCTGCAGAAATGGATCTTCTTCCATCACTGCTTGAAACAGACGCTGCTGCCGCACTCCTCAGTGCAACCAAAATCCCTTCACGGTGTCTTTTGGTAACCTCGTTAAATTCGTCCACAATTTGTTGGAGTGACTCACGTTCTTTGTACCTACAGAAAAAGTCTGGGCGACTGATTCCGTTGTCGCGGAGAAAATTGTCCCAATTTTCCAGCGTTCTCTTTAGTTTTTCCACTCTTTTGAAGTATGCTCGATATGATTTTGAAAGAGCAGCTTGGGCAGCAAAAGCGACAACAGCACGAGACTCCCTCTCAGTTGTAGTAGCACTGTCGTCAGCTTCCCTTTGCAGTTCCGTGTTATCGGAAGCAACGTCTGATTCTTCCGTTCCCGAATCTGTTCTGGAGAAGCAATACTCCTCTTCATCTGAGTAACTTCCCGAGCAGCAACTGTTACTACAAGTATAGTAGCTGTACGTATAGCTGCAACTGTCAGATTCTGTTTCTGAAATTGGATCAAATTGAGACGGTGATGAGATTGACGAGAACTGAAGCTCCTCTTCAAAATCTCCGTGCCCACTGTCTCCTTCCAAACTTTGTCGATTTGTTGTTCCTGTCGTTGACGTTCCCTTATCTGATGGCGTTATAGACTTTCGTGGTCCAGCATTTGCTGGCGAGCAGGACGCACTTGCCTCCACAGGTGACTCCATACAAGACTCTGAAGATCTACCAAGTCCATCATCTTGGTCCAACTGGGGATCACTATATCCATAATACTCATCCGGTGGTAAAACTCGAACAGAAGAATGGGGTGGATCAGAAGAGGAATTTGTATGAAGTGATGATGTCCCAGATGATAAAAAAGAAGAACTTGACTCCAATGACTTTCTGCCCGACAAAGGCTGTTTTTTTGTTGTAAACCCCTGTTTCAATTTGAAATTTCTCAGTGGCTTTGGTACCCGATGACATGACACAACCGTTGTGACAATGGTCGCCTTGCTTTTTTTCTTGCTTCCCTGAATGGAATTCATTCCATACATCTATATACAAGCTGACAACGGACACTGGAACAGTGACCGATGGTTAACTTGATTTGCGTATTTTTTATCGTGTAAAAAATGTTATTTTTTATAGCTAGTGAGAACTAGCCAAGAATTTCTCCTTGCACAACAACTTGACGTACAGTTACAACTACACATTTGTGCTCTTATCATGAGAACTTTATACGATGAAGAGGGACACAAAACGACAAAGATTTCAAAAGGTGATAATGGTCATACACCATGCACATTTCATATTTGTGGATTATATGTTTCTTTTTATTATTTCTTGACAGAACAAACACATTGTGAATATTTTTAATATTATACCTAGTGTTGCGCCTTGGTATATTTATTAGCTTTATTCACGCAACATGAATCCTTTGGCATTCTTTCCCCACTATTGCAAAACATTCCGAAGAAGTTGCTCTTCTATAATACGCTTCTCTTTTTTTCTATTAATCTTCACAGGAAGCCTCTTATCACGAGCAATCGTTCCAGTTGCTTATGCGTAAATACTGTCATTGCTTTTTCATCCTTTCTACTTCACTCATTGAAATGTCCTAAAAGAAACAAAGACAAATTCCTAAATTGTATTTAAACTGAATGGTTTACTGGCATCAACTCTAAAAATTGGCTGAATCATTAAGGTGGCTTAAAAAATTGTATAACGCCAATTCAACGAGCAGTATGTCTACGGCTTTTTTCTTTGTAATTAGCAAACACTGTTATTGCTGCTACCCAACTTACGCATTTGCAATTTTGTGATGTTCAATAACTACCACTTAAATTCCCTGCAGCATGCCAAAAATGAACTTTTCTCGTTTGTATATCATCATGAAAATTATCACACAAGAAAAAAAACTCTTATATACCTATCTCAGTAATAATAGTAAAAATAATCATCACTTCACACAGAGTTGATGATTCCAGTTTGAAAAGTGGTCATCATAAAACACATCGTCATGATGGTTAACGTTGATGTGCACGACTGGAATTAAAAGGATCAACAGAGAAGATGGTCGTATAGAAAATGTTAACAAGTATGCAAAGTACAAAAATGCACACAGTCTACCGTGTAGCTCCTATTGCTTGCTTTAATGAGGTTGGCAGGTAGTAATCGACAGATAGTCATTTATTTTTCATTTTAGCAAAAGATATACGGCTGTTGAGTGAGGAGTTGCTGATGTTTTCGGTGAGAAAAACAATCTAAGGAAGGATGGATACAAAAAGATGCATAAGTACTTTGTGTGTTGAGGGTAAGTGAATAGAATTTTATTTTATTATCATTATTCGTACATAATAATATTATCTTGTCAATAGCCTTTCTGCTTTCGTTCACGTAAAGCTTCGTTCGATTGAATATTTTTCTGTGCGTGAGAAGAGGAACAAAGGATAGAAGACTCGAAACGCAATTTTCTCAGGATGCTTTCTTCAATCACTTTTTCTTTTTTAAAAGCACAGCACAAATTCATTCACTAACAGTGGACCATATATATACCTACCTAGATAGGTATTTATGCAAGAGTCATTATCGTTAATTATGTAATACTTCTAGTAGTGTCACAAAAGATTTTTCTTGCAGTTAGCTTGTTGCGGTGATTATAACATGTCTATCAGATTAGCACCTGGCACTTAGTTTGCAGCCATTAAAATACTATTGAGCAGATTCATTTTTTTGACGCTTTTTTTCTCGTCCACTTCCTTGTTATCCTGCCAAGCTACCATTGAAGGATGATTTAACTTATTTGGCAAATTTGATGATGATGACAAGAAAAAATATAAATTGAATTTGACACAATCCGCATATATGCATTACTGGCAGCAGCAGCCGTACATTTCTATCTTTGGGTGCAATCAAAAAGTAATTCCCTTTTTTGTCCAATGTTAAATTTTTACCGCAGGTTCATAGTGGCATGTGTTGAATACGGAACGAAAACCACAAAAAAAAATCAGATCGGACAACAACACTTTTTATCGAGTTTGGACCACTCAAAAGATCTTTTATCTTGATAAATTGGCATTTTGTTTGATTCTGTTCTAGAAATTCGTATTATGTAGTTGACATTTTCAACGGAAAAACTTTAGCTTTACAATAGTATATTTCACTTGTGTGAATATTAAAACCAAATGTATGTACATATTATCATGTCTCGTGGAATTTTACATACGTGCAAATACTGGCACAACTTTTATCACTGCGGTACACTTGGCATTGTTGTCTTTCTGAACATTGTGTACACAGAAAGAACACATGCATTCTTTTGAAAAATGCAAAGCTACACTTTTCCACATTCGATTTCAGAATTGCTGCTTATAAATACGTTTCCTTATTTTATATGTAATATTCAATTTATTTCCTTTCTTCACATTCACTCGCGCTCAATAATCCTCTAAAAACCATCGCATCGCCATCAAAGATGTATTTTTCGCCAACTCACAATGTCCATTTATGTCAACTTGGTGGACCTGTTGTCAATCTGATGATACTGACGACAAAAATGAAAGGAAGGAGTGAATGGTTAAAGAGGAAGATTTATTACATCCGTATATTTGTTGAATACTGATGTACCAGTTGCAAACCTCTATGAGGGAGCAGCGACGAATAATGTGATTTTAAATCTGCACTGCAACAATTGATGATGAAATAATATAGATAATATTAGTAGGTAGTAGTGGGGTAAAACAAACTTTCAGAGTGAAGTGAGTGACCAGAAACAGTTTAGAAAATGTTGGAAAGTTTATGTAGTAGATTAATATTTCGCACTACACATTCATGAATGAAATTCGCAAGTGTTACTTTATGAAACTAACCACTGTAAAGTCAGACAGTTTCTCACAAAATGTTTTCACGAAAAACTTTCTCCAAAAAAATTCTTGCTTTATGCAAAATTTTCACCAGCAGGGCCTTGAATTGGTTGTCCAAAATAAAACTGTATGAAAATGAATGATAAACAAAAAATGCACATATAAACGTTATTCTCAGTGCTTCTAGTTTGGACGTTGTTGGCTAAATGAAGGTATGCGTTTCACGATGCTGTCATCATGATAACCTCTGCAGAAGTAGTGTGATTATACGGTGTGGTGGCATGTTACCCATTATTCATCATCAGCCTTCACTCACTCACAACAACACTTGCATCATCATCCATCGGTATCAGTAGCAAGAAAAGAATAATAGTAAGTAGAAGCAGAGCAAAAAGACACGATACAACAACAAAAAAAAAAAAAAGAAAACAAGGAGGCATCAGTAGCCTTACTGTTTATGGTGTGCCGTCGTCACCGTCAAATCACCATCACTATTACCGCACCACCAGAGCAAAAACAAAGCAACAATGAAGCACAGTTTAATATGTGTATGCAGACTAGACCGGGGTATGATATAATTTACGTTACAGCAGCCGTCAAAAGGTTGATCAACGACAGGTATAATAATATCATAGAACCACCACCATTTACCAACAAGACCACTGAATATTACACATAAAAAACTAAAACACTGTGCTTCTACTTTTTGCCACCACCATCATATAATAATTTCTACTCACTTGAATTATAACGCGATCGTCATTGTTGGCAAAGCAGTAAGACAACAACTCACTCATTCCGTTGTTCTTTCCTATTGAACTGACATACCCGTCCGTCACAGCTATACACACATACACAACACTCTGCATACTCTGCAGAAAAGTCATTTGGAGAGAGCCACTTTTCCATTACTTCTCTTCACCAAACTCATTATTATTGTAAAAAGAAATATACTGGTGCACAGTGCACATGGCTTTCAACTTTTTCTGTTGCTGCTAATGTGACCACGATGATCGCCGTAGACAACATTTTCAGACGTACCAGCTCTTTAAGTCAAGAAAACTATGATGATAATATGGCAATGAGGAGGAAAAGCTTATAATACAAGAAGCAGTTGCTCTGTCGCTGTCGTACGCAACAATAGTAACAATAAATGCGTTGACTTGCTATAAAAATCGTATCAAGTTCTCTCTGCTGCTGCTCTCTCGCATAAAACAAACCATTCCTCTCTTCTTATTATGATGACTCTCTCTTCTCTCTCACCCTACCATATTTTGCTTTGTAAATACGTATGCATGTGTTGTAACACTTCGGTTACAAACTTTTTAATCAAATAAATGGACAAGAGACAAGTTTAATCTGATTGCCCCTTTTGCCTTAAGTGAGCAAAGCCATGCCCCTTGTGAATTTTACAAAGAATCAAATGAGATGATGATATTATAATGGCCCTGGGAATAAAATGGGTTCAATGTGAGCAACCTGTAACATTTTGTGAGATGAAATCTGGTGATAGTGATATGATGACACTGATTATGTCATATTGAAAAAATATGACATTCTTATTGCAGTATACATGCATTAAAAAATACTGCCTGAACAGCAAATGTGAAGAAAATGAAATGTAGATGCGTGAGTAGTAGTTAGTGTAGTTATCTGTTAAGAATCAAGAAACGCCACTTGAAAAGGCTGTGCTATTTTAGGGTATTAATGGTAAGTAGGCAAAAGGCATTCAATTATCTTTATAATACATAATATGAATCTGTTATGGGCAGCTTTATGTCTATAGTCATGTGCAACAGAAGAGAAACCAAGTCCAAGGAGGCACGCATAATAAGTTATCGAAAATAGATCAAACTGTCGTTTGTCGTTAAACCGGAAATGTAAAACACTGGGAACGACAATCGTATGCAGTCATCTTAATATACACGCACACTGCATAATCTACATAGGTACATGGTCTGCGTTGTTTTCCCCCAATTAAAATGAAATTACATACAGAAGCTATTTTGTAGTTTCACGCTGTCTCCTACTATGAAGGGTAGGCTTGGTACTTGTTACTTTTTATTTTGCAATTCTTTACAATATTAATGCGGGGTAAATTGAATTAAAGCAATGAAAAACACCTTGAGCTATTTCTTCATTTAAATCATCCAAGACAAAATGTGACACAAGATAATATACAACATTTCAATGTACACATAAAGAAATATGGACTGAACACTCCTGAAATCAGGAATTTCCAGTGTTGGATTTATGAATTAGGCAATAGAAGGTATGTGTCGAAAGGTTTAACATTTACCATGAAAGAATCTCCAGAAGATAATATTCACAGGTAAGTGGATACACGCACTGGCTGGCTAGCTGGACTCATAAGGAATAGATAGATACACGTTGTGTACAAAAATGTTTGCAGAGTAAAAAGCTGTAACAAGAGCAACATTTGTCGCCATCATAGTCATTTTAGTTGAACCAGACGAAGGAACCACATTCCACATTGAGCAACATCAGAGATCCTCTTCTTTTCACGACATATCAGTAAAATGAACTATCAAATAAAAACATATAGGATACCCAATAATAATAATAATATATTCATTGTTGTCTTCGATGACTTCTGTCTTTGTAGAAAAAACGGGATAGGCGAAAAACCTGATGCATCTTTAAGAGACAAAGCATTTTTAATCCGTTTTCGTGTGTGGGGCTTGTTATTTTATTAGTTTTTTTAATACACTACATAATATACGATAATACACATACACACGACCCACACAGTAAAAATGTCATCATCACACAAAGCATACACACACTTTCTTGCATAAAAGTTGCTGCTGAGTTGTGGAGACAGTGTCACAAGATCGACGAAAACCTCTTTTCTACCTATGTTTTTCGTTCGAGTCAAATTATCACGCAGGATGCAAGCTTCAATGGAGCACATGTCCTCATCCTATCCTCCTGTTTAGAAAAGGAGAGAAGTTGCTCCTACAACTTGACATTGACAGTTTGCACCAAGCTAACATGTTACACGAAAAAATCCATAATGAATATACGGGGAAGCAGCACCTCGCCATAGATCATGCAAACTTGCTTATCTGTTTGTAACTAATACTGAACCTGACATAACATGAAGATTGTAGTGGACTAACCATCAACAACACTAGAGCAGTCCTTTTCCTCATTATAATCTAAAACGATATTCTCATTCCTCATTTACATTACAGCACGAGTGATTAAAAAACAAAACTGGATGGAAAGTTTTTTGTTTGTTCGTTTTCTTACACTACCCGGAAAAAGTCTCATTCAGTGTTTAACTCATTTTACAAAATATTTTAACGAATATTTTGTTAAAAGTTATATCAGCTACAGAACAAACTTAGAACGATTATGCTGAAAAATTTTCTCGCTCGAGTTTTTCACAAATAAAACTTATTCTGTATAAGCTGTTCAGTAACGTTTAATGTAGTTTTTTTTCCACAAAAAACCAACTAGCGAGTGTGTGAAGATACTTATTGTTGGAAAATAAAAGATAAAAAAGAGTATAATTAAGATTACAGAATGACAATAATACATTTATTTTCAGTAAATGTATATAAAATGCAGAGAGCCAAGTTTGTGTCTTTCTGTGCCTACTACTATTTATGCCTGATAATATGCCTCTGTCACTGTGTGGACTATGCTGACGTTAGAATACCTATATTAACTTGATATATTACTCTCTCTTTCAAAACGTTACTGCTGGTTATCTCTTAAAGCATTTAATTCATCTACGAAACTACTTTTCCTCAACTGAAAGTTCGCGTGCACGCTCAAAAAAAGACAACAAAGAGAAAAGCGAGGTTCTCGGCAGATGAGGCAGGCTACATACACATTAGCAGTCTGGCCAACAATCCAACAATTCCTGTGCTGTTTGCTGGCAAAATACAGCCCTATAGTCTAGTCAAGCTCAACACGACGAAGAAATATGAGTTGACAAAAATAAAAGACAGTATTCTCATTGTCAGCCTTGTTCATTACATTGTAATTTTTTATTCCTTCAATGTGATGGCCAGTGTGGTGGATGTATATTATTGTAATTTATTGCATAAGTTCATTCGCTAAAGTAAACCAGTTCAAATTATGTATTCATTGCAACATTTTTTATGACTGCCAACAACCCAAACAAAGCTCAATTTTTCTATTTTCTTCACAGAGTCTATTGACTTTTCTAAAAATTGTTTTTTTATCAGTCATTTTCAGCTAAACTGTGTAGTATTTTTATGTATTGAATTTCTCAAGTTAGCTGGTCTGAAAAGCTAGCTTCACACTTGGCATTCCGGGTTCCGTCGTTCGTAACCAGCTCCTCTCAGCTACAGCAAGTGCAAGTGAGCTTGCTAATATCTCTTTGGTTTGATTGAGAATGAAAGGAAAAGTACACACGTACTTGTATTTTGCAGTGATTAAAGATAACATTGTAAAGGTGTGAACGCACAGCTTGAACCCCAAAAGTAAACTGAAAATAATAAGCTTTTACGGAATAATAAACTACAAGTAACAATACGCTGCTCTTATTTAAATTCACCTTTGAAAGTAATTCACTGCTCAGTTTTTTAAAGGTGCAAGTCGGCTGACAACTGCCGATTCGATAGCTGCAATAAATTAAAAAAGTATAATTAATCCTGCATGTGAGCTGTAGCGCTACTCTCCAACTTTTGTAATGCAATGTCGTTTATTAGTTAGATAATAGAATGTTGAAAACGATGAACTAAGGATGGAAATAATGGACAGACGTGAACTCTATGAATTCTACATTCATTCTTATGTAACGTGTTCTGTTTTTTGCTTTTGTACACCGCAACAAAGAAAATGCAGTGAAAAAAAATGTAAGTACTATAAACGGAAAAGTTCTCGAGTCATGTTAATCATCATGTTGATCTATAATGTTGTGTCAAGACTCTTGAGTCAGTCTGTTGGACGGACTAAATGACTTTTGTAGTAACCCACACGTAGAAAATTTCACATGCCAGGAATGTCTGAGGAGTTACTAGTGCATAATCACCATAATTTATATAACTATAAATATAATTTCACCTAACCATATCGTTAAAACGAATTCCGTATTTCATGCAAATATTGTGAACTGCATTACCGCTATCTTCCACTAGTATTTATATGCTAGAAACGCTAGTTCATTTCCCGTTGCAAATGTGCTTCTGAAATCACAGCAACAGCTACACAGTCAAGGTTGACTTGCAATTAATAGTACGAAACTAAATAAAGAAACCTTGTAAGTAACAATAAATTGCACAAAGGATTAATGCATGGAGATTCTCAGAGCTTGAAATTTTTTCTCAGTATTCAGGCTAGGAAAACAATGACAAATAGTTTTTGTGAAAATTTTAATTCAGGATTTATTTTTTTTGTAACAGGCTTTATTTACAGGAAACCCCTTGTTGACAATGAGTCAACCAATGAAAAGAACCCCGTACTACATTGTACATTACTGCATTTATATTATTTTCCTGGATGAAATAAAAACTGTATTTTTGTCTTTTTTACACTGGTTGATCGTAGAATATACGTACATACTTGCTTGGGGAAATTCCCGTTCTGTATTACAATATTAAAATTCCGTTCCGACACTAACTTACCCTTTTTGTATTTATTGTTTGTCAGTCACCTACAGCAGTTGTCGAAATTTCGTAACGATATTACTTTCAGCATTATCTTAGACCATTAACTGTATTTGTTAAGTAAATTGGGTTCGTTCATCTCTCGGTCCGGAAGTAAATACAAGAAAACTCTGCTTTCTCTATGCAAAATGTAACAACAGTCATTAGCAAAAATGAGCAAACATCTAGTTTTCATCACACAAGAAAAGAATTTGTTCATTGTGAAAAACAAAGTTAAGTAAATATGGATGTTGAGTTTGGTTAACCCATAATTCATCATTGACATACATGTTATTAACAGTGCATTACTTTATTTTAAATTTGGGTGCTTTGTGAAAAAATATTATATTTATGAATAGTGCATATAAAAATGTTAGACCTGTTACTTAGTCTTATTTCAATTATTTCATTTCGTATAATGTCTTATCTTATTCCTAGTACCATTGTTAAATTTCATCCACTTGTCTTGTAGTGATTTGTGATGCGAAAGAACTCATGGGTGGTCTGTAACGCGGACGGAATTGATAAGATAGTAAATCTAGTCGACATGGAATTCTCTCTGAACATATTGCTTTATTCAGAAATATTGTATGTAATGTATGTACGCAAAACCAAAAAAAGCACTTGTTTTGGTCACACCAATACACATTTTGCACATTATGCATAGCAATATAGGTATAGCAAATTATTTGTATCAAGCGAACGCTTAAACTGCACTGCAATTGCTACATAACATCAATACTTAATACGTAGATGTACTTAATATTAGTGCTTTCATAGGCAAAGCGTATGGCTTGAGTCTGACAGATTCTGAAAGCTCACAGATTGACTTTAAAATATATATTATGGTGGGAATGTGGGAGGGTTAGATGCTGGTAATAATGAAGATTGTTTCGTTGCACGTCTTACTTTAGGTTACATAAATAACATACCGTATATGCGCAAATAATCCCCCTGGGGAATTATTAATTTTCACCCTTTTGGGGAGGGGGATTATTAGGATAGGGGGCTTTATTTGAATAGGGGGGAATTACTCCACATCGGGCCTTGAGAAATGTAATTTCTCAGC
>JAHZMZ010003907.1:0-17255 GCA_027743805.1 Lepidocyrtoides sp. E14 | reverse complement strand
GGTACATGTGCAATTTCTTTTTGCCGTTGTTCAATTTTGTCTTTTTTTTCGCCAGTCCGTCCGTCACCGTCACCATCATCAGTGTCATCATCATCGTCCTCTGTTCATGGCTATTAATCATAAAGGAATGGCAAACTCAATAACGATTTTAAAGAAGAGAAAAAAAGACTGTAACAAAAGGAGCAACAGTTATATGTCTGTTATGTAGTTGTAGTCTAGTAGCTGTCGCCTGTCAGAAATTTAACTTGCACAATAATAATGGGTCGTGTTAGGTTGTCTCTTTTAGTCGTGGTAACGTGTAACACAACCTTTAAAAATGATAAACCACACAGACCTACCGACAACGGCCCCATAACGTTATAAAAAACCTATTTATTCTATTTTTCTACTTTTTTCTCAACGCTCAACAATCCTGCTTTACTACTATTCTAATAATGCTATGCACGCACGGAAAGCTATCACAGTCGCAGACCCTTTAGCAGTATTGACGGGTAATATAAAAAAAACTGATCTGTAGGTCGTAAATAATAAAAGAAAACCAACAAAAGTAATAATCTACGATTACATATGGCTGTTATTGTCATCATCATCATCATCATTATTACATTTAGACAAGAACCTTTCTTGCAGCAGGTATGTAGTAGTTCTGCTAGCCAATTTAATTTTACTGGGTAAAAGTGAGTTGTTTGTGTGAGGGCTTTGATAAGATTTTGAGAGTGTTGATGCAAATCCCAGTTAGAATTGATAGCAAAAGAGCAGAATGATATAATAGAAATTGAATGTTGAATCAAAGAGAAGTTTATGTCCTTAGAGATTTTTTTTTTAAATGTCCGTGCCTACCATTACGTATGTATATACTCATCAGAAGTGCAGCTATAAACACGTTTGAGCTTCAAAAGTAGCAACAAAGTTATAAAAAGTACTGCTCGTCGACTACTTCAACTTCCATCATCTTCGCTGTCATTCCAAGTTTCTTGATTTGAAAGCTTGAACTGAAAGCTGCCGCTGCTGCTACTTCTAGTAGCTTATGTTGCAAGTAAAATGCCTCACTTCTTTGAACAGAGTTTGTTGACCATAAATCCTCTTGCCTGACCAGCTACAAAATGCATGCACATTTTCATTTGTTATTATTACATTTATTATAAACTGACTCATTCTTCTACTCAACTCGCTCACCAACACAAAAAAGAAGATACACGCTTATTAAGTACGTGCACAGGTGGGTAGTCGTGTATACACAAGTCGTTTTGAGAGATTGCACCTTTTGGTTAGTTTGGGGTGTGGGGGAGGATATAAGTAGTGGTGATAGTATAGTGGGTTAAATTAAAAAGTAAGCAAAGATGAAAGGATTTCCTTGTGCCAGCCAGCAGTCGCTCAACAAACATTACCATCAACTCTACTGGTAGATTATATGGACTACATTAGATAGTATTTACTTCAATACTTTTCAAAGAAATTGTTTCAAGCATTTAGGATTAACACCTTGGATAGGTGTATCTAAAATCGTTAGAAATGCTTAAAGAGCATTTTCTAGTCGTTTGCATCGGTCGTAAACTCCACAAAGGACTAGAAAAAAAACGCGGCGTATAATGAAATGAGATACAGTGAAATCAGTGGCAAATAACATAATAATAAGGCATTCAAGTCGAATGCTCATGGTAAAAAAATCAAGTTAGCGTAAGTATGCAATGCAACACTCCATTTTGCTTTGGCTTCATGAAGATTTTACGAAACGACGTATTCTAAATATTTTTTCTGTTCAAAGCTGTTGCGATGATAAAGTAAATAGTATCTCTCTTTTGATGTATTAGGTCGGCATTCTCGCTCTCCCTTCATTCATTACCCGTTGGTCTTTGAAGAATCAATAACCATTTGACTTTTTAAAAGACGGTGTAAGTAGAATATATGGTATTATATGTTATGTACACATGTACTTATAAGGATTGTGGAACTGTTTAAATATTTATGCACGGCTTTAATTCACAGTTAATCCTTTTGATGTACATTTACGAATCAAAATAGGAGAACCTGCAAAAGTACATCTGTCATTACTATTGCAAGTTTATCTAGTCTATAGGGACGACGAGAATGATAGTGATGAGCAAAAGAAAAAAAAACGGTAAGAAACTTGTTCGGGATCTTTTTTTTCGATATTAAAATCTTTATGTGTTTAGAGAGATTCATATTTCTTACACTACCGACGGCTGTGTCGTTCCTTTGGAGAAGTGGAGATAAAAGAAATGCTACAATGAAGCGAGGGAAGTGAAAACTCGCACAATAAATTATCTTGATCGTTGTGCTGTTAGAAGTTGATGAATCCTTTTTTGTTTCTCACTTTTCACCAATAAAATTATGAAACTGTATTTTGCAAGTAACTGAATCCATGTGTGCATTTACCACCTCATTTTTGTGCATAGATACTTTGTTTAAATACCTTTAGATAGACATAATGACATTATAAGCTAGTAAAAAAAGGACCATGCTGCTTGTTTGCAGTATTGTTGATGTGCACAAGTCATCTATCATTTTTAGTGTGGTGGTATGATGTCGCGAGGCACAAAGTAAAGAAACTGTGTGTGCAGGGTGTTCGCGAAACGCAAACCCGCAATCAACATGAAAAACGGCCGCACTCAAGTGGTACACTGTAAAACAGCGACAATTATAACATACCATGAGGGAGAAAGATATAATAATAATAAAAGAAAAAGGATGAATGTTTCTGGCTAGTTATTTGGAAGAAGATGATGATGAGGGCCTCATTTGTTAAAAAAAAACTCACCCACCACCAGCAACACTGCTACCGACCGATATCAACGTCACGTTCATCAGTAAACCCGCATCGTCGTCGTCATCATCAGCATCATCTTTCCTACACGTAACTCAACAAACTTTTGTGTATTTATTCTTTGGTCAGACAAGAAACGTTTTTTCTTTTTTTCCGTAAAATTTTTCCATGCCGTTTATGAACTCATCTCATCTCTCTTTTCCTTTTTTTCTGTCTCTCTCACTCTCTCTCTCTCTCTCTCTCTCTCACTGACACACTTTTTTTCGCAATGCGAACAAGGAACTCCGGGTACAACAAAGGCAGCTTCATGTTACCCATTTACTACATCTGTGTGAACATTTGCTAGGAAGCAAAACTCTCCAAACATAAATATACGGGGCTTCTACATAGCCTACTTAAAAAAGAGCTCTTATACGATACGGTGTACACATAAAGACTTACTCCACATGCATGGCATTCATACAATATATAACACAAGCATGTATTTTCTTACAGGCAAAGAAAACAAGGTAGAGAAGAACAGACAGACATTGGCCATAGCCACTCCTTTTGACTCCTTAAAATAGTCTAGCAAATTTTCTTACTGCATATATATTTATTTATACGTGTAGTATTTCGCGGATATAATTTATGGCATGCTTGTTCTTAGGAAGTAAAAAAGCGTTTTCTATGAAAGAGATAGATGTTTCACTTCTAACAAAGAAAATAGCTCAAATTGATAATCAGCGAGACTGTTCTTTTAAACTAGCAGACAAAGTTATGGGTTAACGTAACTTGAATGCATGTACTTTTTCTTTTCTTCCTAAATATTTCAGTTTTCCAAAGAATTCGATTCGTCTCTAAAAGTTGCTCATCTTCCCTTTCACAGACAAAAGGGGGCAATCTGCTAGGCCTGAACTAATAATACTGCATATGTAACAACATCTGCTTGCACCTGTGTTTGTCATAGTTCGATATCAGCTGGATCCTTATGAGTTGTGCTAGGCTTGCAAAACGGTTACAAAAGTGCGCAAAAAAAATTTCAGGATGATTAATAGTACATCAAGTAATGTCTATTAGAAAATACGCATAATATGTTTGCACAAACACATAATAAACAGGCTAGTGATGAATGGGGGTATGCTTCAGTAACGAAGACATGCTTGAATGTATGATGATAGCTAAATACTTTGTTTGGAAAAGGAAGAAGGGACGGAAAATTGACACCGATAAGAAAAGAAGAAGAAAGAGATGCATAGATTGAATTAGACACTAACATATTACCTTGGCAATAACAGAGTCTATCCAAGAACATTAGTACCACTGCGACCACGACATTAACAATGACTACCTACCTTAAAAGTTAATCTCTACAGAATAGAATTACGGTATAGCATGGCATTCACTTGCAGCTTTTTAACAGTAACCGAGTTTCGATTAGGAACGACGTCAACAACATCGCTAACAGGATGTGCCACGATGGTTACAACCCCGTAAACGGCTTTGTAAGAAGATGAAAAGTAAGGAAAGACGACAGGTAAAATGCAAAGCGGATTTGTCACAAATAAGTCGAAGCTTGTTGTTGCGTGTCTGCGTGTGTAACACAGACAGGATGAAAAGGAAACCTTCGCCGTTATCAACACTACCACTACCATCATCAACAGAATAGTATCATCTTCATACAAAAATCACCTTCGGAAGTGACACGTGTCAGTGGTGGTCGTAAAATAATTTTAGTAATAATAAAAATACTAATAGGAGATGATGATACCACCACCAATCTTCCTGCATCTTTACGCACATCATGACAAGACAAAATGCCTAATTGCTAAGGTCAAAAGAAAAAGGCTGAAAACATGATGAGATTGCGTTTACAAACAAAGTTTAATCCCACAGTGAATATAATATGAGTAATAGGAGGACGAATGCAAACACAGAGCTCGTTACTGTCTATTGCAGTAGAATCACTTTCTCCTTCTCTCTTCATTCCCTCTTGTTGCTACTTAGAAAAATGAAATGCTTACTGTTTTTACTACCCTCCTGTACTTCTTCTTAAGTCTGACGGTATAATGAGATGAGTCTATGAATATTATGAATGTAGGTGATCCTATAATGAATGACAAAGTGGAAGCATATGATGAACTCTGATGAAGACAAAAGCCTGATGCGTGAATACCTACGCATGCATCATCATCACCACGACATTTCACTTGTCTATAATCGCATACAACAAAGCTGCTGCATAAGAGCTGAGCCAGCAGAAAAGAGCGAAAAGTCATATTTTATGTATTTGGTATTTACTCCTGCTGCTGCTGAAGCACCGACGAGTGAGCGACAACGTACAAAAGGAGTTTTCAAACCACCAAGCATTTTAACGACGAGAGGGAAACCGCACAACTGCATAATAAAGAGAGAATCAGCAGCATGTAAGTACCTAAGTATCCATGCAACAAACGTGTAGATTATGATTATTGTTATTATTATTTGTCGAAATTGCATGCCCTCTTCACATCATCGTAATCATGATGATGGTTGAGCTACGCACAGCAAAAGAAATTCATACACACACACCCTCTCTCTCTCTCTCTCTTGCCTCGTTGTGTTACACGTGTCTCTCCCTCATTTTCTCACTCCTTGTCTGGGAAGAGTTAAAGATGGAGTTTTCATTTTTTATGATGCAAAAATCATTTTGACTTTAAGTATCTCTTCTTGTCACAGAAACACAAAAAAGCTGCATAAACATGAGTAATATCGATGTAATTTTTCCCTTTAACCTGGCCTGGTTGTATATAAGGTACGCAAACTGTATGGATTTTTTTTTATCATGCATGCACTCTCTACACACTTGTCATACAAGCTTTTAAAAAGAACCATATTATTGCATGTGGTAGACAGACCAAAAAAACAAAATTTTATTTTTGTATAGGCGCATCATAGAACAGCAACATTTATATAAAAATCTTTAAAATTTGAACTCCTGTGAATGCGTTGATGCTCTGTTGCTACGTGCTATGTTGTTGCAGTACGACATCGTTTCTTTCATATTCTTTTCATCATTACCACTATCATTGCATGTCATATAACCCATTCAATAGTGACCAATCAAATTCTGAAAACGAGTCTCATGTCTTTAAATGATGTTATATTCATCTATCTACTTGTTTTGGGACGACGTTCCTAAAATATATACGACACGATATCAAATCATCACTGAGAGACAACAAATTAAATAACAACAAAATTAGCCAGTCAACGTCTGTCTCTTTTGTCGACATACTTTGCAAAATCAAATTTCTAATAGGCCAACAACATCCTAAAACATGTCAGTCACAAAATTCTGCCATCACCACATCAACCACTATTGTTTTGAGAGAGACAAATCATCCATTTAATCTAAATGGCAGTAGAGTATAGAGAAGAAAAAATAAAAAGATCTGTACCTACAAACAAATAGATTTATGTGACAGACAGACAGCACGATAATAATTACAAGTGACTATTATAGATGAAAAATCTTCTCAAGAAATCAGGCCTCAAAATAACCCAGCAAAGTCAAGTGTAGGTAGAGAGTTAGATGCTTGAAATGCCTCGTCATTTGGCAGTCAATGTGTGTATGTTGTTAGGTATACTTTTAATGCACACATGGTACGGTGAGAAGTTATCATCGGTCATTGAAACCTACGATAATATGGTGATAATGACGATTCTGGATGATCATAATGATGATAGTGATTATGACTAGTAGAAGTTAATAACAGAGGGTTATAATAAAAAAGTCCATATTATAAGGAAACTAATATACACACACATTATGCTAATCATATTGATGTTATTTTGTTATGTGTGGTGGCGGCGATGATAATAATGATGATGCAAGATGACCAGTCTTTATTTATTTAAGCAACGTAACGACAACACAAGCTATATTATATAATTCAACAAAATTCATTGACTCTTTCTCCCATTTCAAAATCCAGTTTACTTTTTAATTCCGTGTTTTGTACATTCTAATCCTAATGGAAATGTTGTATAATGTGCCTCATCCTGAAAACCGCTTGCTCAACTCAATTATTCATCATTCACTTTTAATGTCTACCTACCTATACACTCATATAAAAATAGAGAAAAATGCATTTTTTTATTTTGAAAACCAAAACCATCCAATTTCCCCTTTAACAGAACATTGATTCAGATGCACACCGAGTACAAACACACATGATGTGCATTTAACCAGAAACACACACTTACTCCAAAGGTCGGTAGCTGATAAGAGAATCGAGACAGGAAAGAGGAGGAAGTAATGTCCAGCTTGGTTCCGGTCATGTGTGGGAATATTTCTCGTGTCATCATCATTATGACCATTATCATTACTCCTTTTACACACATACACTCCATTTTTCAACAAAAAAACACCACTAGTTCTAACCATTGTAGTCAGGCCAGGTATCTAAGTCATTGTACTACTCCACCAAATAAACAGTATACACCTTTAGCCATAGTAAGTCAGACCACGCGATGCTGTTATTACCCACAATCATGCTTGAATTTCTAAATGCATTGTGCTGTTCATTCTCTAATTACCATTACAGTATTTTTTTACAACAACAGTTGTTCAACTCTTACATCATTTTTTTTATAAAAAAAAGAACACATCACACAAGTAAAGGATTGGAAAGTACATAGGTATGTGGGCAGACATTAGAAAAAAATACTTTTCCCACTACACAGCAGCGAGTACTGCTGTCAATCAAAAAGTGGTAGTAAAAAGAGTATTATCGTATTTATTGTAATATAGATGTACATAGATTGTAATGGTGGTATGCTGATTATAAAGTGCATATTTTCTATACATTTTGTGATCATAGCGACAGCGCAGTAGAATAAAAACTGAGACGAGACAAAAGAGAGATAAAAAATACACGAATTTTTTTAGTCAAAGCAGTGGTGACAGTCACCAGAACTGCACAAGTACCTAAACATCTTTTGGGAAACTCTGTGTTCATTTCATTGCAACTATTGCAGACGTAATAAAATTTATCTAAAGAAGTAGACAAAAATCTGTGGAGACATTTCTTTTTTTATGACAAAGTGATCCGTATTGACAGGAAAAAAGTAGCTGTATAGAAGAAGGTGGTCTTTCTGAAGAATTTAAAAACTGCATGATACTATCGGTAGAAAATGTGTCATAAAAAATGAGTCATGTGTGTGAGTAAAGCCTTTTTCAGAAAAAAATTATATATTTTTCAATAATAAAAATACTTGGTTTTCACCACCAGCAATCATTATCATGATGTATGTACAATGCAGCTTTTTTTTTGTAAGGTTCGATGATTCCTACTCGTTCCATTAGTGCACATCCCTCAGTCTCAAAAATCTCTATATTGTTGTCCGTGCAACCATGGATGGAACTGCACTGCACTATTGTGTGCATTCATGCACCGTCATCATAAGTCATCATCAAAATGATTATTCTGAAAATAAGTGCTGGCAAAGAGACCACTGTTGTTGCTGGTGAACAGGTACATACATATAGCTAGTCACACAGGTAGACAAGACCTTTGTAGCATCATCACCCTCATCATCACCAAAACAACCAAAATTACACACAATGTACACAGGTATCTGCATAAAATTTAATACTTAATGCTACAAGATATTATTATTTACTTCGCGTGAAAAAAGCTACTGCGTAAGCAGCCTAATAGCGTGAACATGCCACACGGTAGGATTCTAGTGATCAAGAATCATAAGACGTTAGATAAGCCTGATTATTTCCACGTCTACCTACAGATTCATTCCCCTTTGTATCCTCTGCTTGGTGCAACCCTCGTGAGAAGTTGGAACCCAACTTTGTCGGGCACCTGGTAAATGCAATATCAGTTCATATTATTGTTGCACCTGCTGCTATTTATTTGTCCAAAGAAAAAGCAGCAGTTAAATATGCAGTGGCATGAGTAACACGCAAGTGTACAAAATGCATTTTATTTAACACATCAAAGTATGTATATTAGGTACATACACGGAAAATAGCAAACTGAAGATGAACAAGCAAAAAGAGAATCTGATAATTAAACGGGGAAACTCGCTCGCCCTTGAACCTGATGATTAGAAGTACGGTCAAAAGCCGCGCAATGATGCTAATAAATAGTACAGACAGTCTTGAAAAAGATTTTTTAAAGGAATTCAAGACAAATGCGTTCAACAATTGCTCTCACTCACTAGAAAAAAAGCAATTGCATTTTTCAACATAATCATCCTCACCTGCTGAACGTCTGCTATGGAATCCAAACAGTAGAACTGAAATGCGTAGTGTTTTTCTGGGAGGATATAAATATTATGCTGTGTGTGTGTGTGTGTGTGGAGGAGAAATATGTTTACTTGGATAATGAAATACTACAAAATGAAGGACCAACAACTCACAATCAGTTTAAACATGGCCTCCTTGTACATCTGTACGTGGTTTAAACAATAAATGTCTAAAAGCAGCAGAAGCAATGCTACCCATAACAAATGACTTTCAGTTATATTCTGATGTATCAAATTGTTTAATCAGCAGCAACAACAAGTAGTGGAGCCAAGACGAATTATTTTTTTATTCTGTATGAATTGAATACACAACAAATAATTTTAGAAATTTTCTTTGCCATTTAATTATGACGTTGAAGCTGGCTAAGGTATGCATGGTAATATGTGCTGGTGTGATGATGATTGTTGATTTTTTTTATAACTGTCCTTATCCCAACATTTTATCACAATTTAACTTGCAGTCGTGTGGAAGTACTTACAAATCAAGCCTACATTTTATGCCTATTAGGATGCCATGCAACATGCTCATCATGAGATTAAGGCCTCTGTTTGTTTGAACAGTTGCAGATCGATTACCAACCAAGTGCAAGGGAGGAATAACAGAGGGAAAACTGTTAAGTAAAATGCATCGTCTCCATATGTATTTAAAAGTTACAACAATAAACATGACTACTCTGACCATCATCATCACACCAGCCAGACCAGAGGAAGAATAAGAAGAAGAGACAGAGAGTGTGCAGCGTTTGTATGGCGTATGGTTTGTTACTGACTGGTAAACAGATAAGTAGAGAGATAGACAGATGCACAAAAAAATACACACGTGACGTTTGAGGGTTTGAATTGAGAGAAAGAGAGAGTTTTTTGAAGAGTGTTTAAATTTTAAATGCATCAAACAACTACTTTTTTTCATTTATTTGTGACAATCATTGACCATTTAAACCTGAAAACAGGAGTGAAATGACAGTTGATTGCAGTAATAATAGCAAGCGTTCATTAATAATATTTCAGTGGGTAAAAACTGAATACAGACAGGCAACCAAATGTGCATTTCACAAAAACTTATTATTGACACCCTCCCCCATTCATGCATCTCATGTTGCATTACACATTGCCTACGTTGAATTTAAAACAAACATAATGATGGCAAGCAAGTATAAAACGATGATAGTTTTGTTCTTTCTTTCGTCATCTCCCTAAAATGTGCCTCTGACTAAAGTAACAAGAGAGCTGAAAGCACACCAATGAATTATGTGACAAGTTAGTTAATAGTTATTAGCTGACAATTTGAAGCAAAAAAATACATAATATAGAGTTTCATTAGTAATCAAGGAGTCATATTCTTGTTCCTGGTCAAAAGGTTTAAGCTCATTCAATACTTTCTACGGACCATATAAACTGATATATGTAGATAAGCACAGCACTCAAATTTCCCTTTCATTTGTCCATTTGTTTTTTGTTGTAGTTGACGACGACATCGTCCTCCTGGTACGGCATACAGTTGCATTGCAAATTACACATTTATTTCAATTTCTTTTTTTTAAATACTAGAGATCCCGTTTAGTGTGTCGTTTCGAATTACATTTTCTTTGTAAATTGACACGAAAAATAAGAGAGAATCCTTTTTTTTTCTTTAAATGCTTGGTGCCTATTACTGCATGAAAATGGATGTTCACTTTATCGTTCTGTGTAGTTTATTCCTCGATAATTTGACAGTAGTAGTGACCAATTACTCGCTATAGCTATTATACTATTACATTGTGCAATAAATTTTTTGGTAGTGGAGATGCCGAGTGCCGACCACCGCATAAAGTATTACATGGCTCTCAACAGCTAATTTGCACACTGCGTACCATTACAGTCATTAATTTCTTTAACTGCCAAAAAACAAAATTTGCTATAAAATTGTCTTCCTTTTCAATACACCACCGTCATCATCCCATTTAACAGTGCCTACAATCTATGAAGCAATGCAATTTACAAATTTGTGAAATTCTACATGTTCGAAATTAAGTACTGCAAATAAAAATAAAATTAAACTCTAAATGGTCATCATCACTACCAATCATCATATCTATTCAGCTTAATATCCCGTTGAAAATACTTAAAAAGAAACATAAAATTGGCAACAACTGCGATCAAATGTCATAATTATTATTACTGCCATTGCCCCTTGTTACTGTTGCCTGATTATTATGTTGCATGAAAACTGTCTGATTGAAAGACTGAATAGAGTAGAAAATGTTATTACATATTATTATCCTGTGCATCATCTCTCTAGCAAAAATTGCATGCCTAAACACAAAATGTTTTCAAAAAACTGGTATCTTGTTCAAAGATGATGTTGCGGACGGACGTACACTACCTCTCAGCTCAGCTTGCAATGCAATGACTTACCAATGCAGTGCAATGGCACCTTGCAGCTGTTGTTTTGAAGAAAAAATACAAATCAAACTTTCTTTTCTGTTTTGCATGTAACACTTACCAAACCTACCTACCTACCACCACCAATCTAATCATCGCTCATTCTCATCTCTCTGATCATTGTTGTTTTTTTTTTGGTGAGAGGAAAAAAAAAAGATTGTAAGCATACAGAGAGCATAGAATGAATATAAATGCATAATAATAATATGTAATTTTATTGCTCCTGAAACCCTCACGTTTTCCATCAAGTAACGGTTCATTGTTTTATGCAATAATGCAACAAGAAGATTCGACAGACACCTATGACCCTTCCTTCTTCTTCTTCTCCTTCTTTTCTTTTTCGAGTCTCTTTTGTTGATAGTCAACATCGACAAGGAAGAGGAGAGACAAAAAGAGAACTTTCAGCATAGTTGCAACTTTTTCAATACAATAGTTTCATGCAAATTCACAACAATATCGTGAATTAGCTCATTAACAACAATTACACAGCTTTTCAATACAAATTATTGTATGCTTCGTGTTGTTGCTTCAACCATAATTTTACTGTCTGCGAACAAAAGATGTGTTTATGCGAGGAAAAGGAGCAAAAGGAAATTAAAACTAGATTGGAGAGTTGTCATTCTTCTGTTGTGTGAAAAACACTCATTAAAAAAAAGATGTCAAGCACGTATTATAAATACGCTAGTATTGTCTTAAATGTTGTTGCACTCTTTACAATATTTACTTTCACAGTTGCATTGCATCACAGAAGTATACGTAAATGTGCGTTCATTCAGAAACTAAAAGAAAAAAAAAACATTATTCTGTGGTGTTTGTTTTTTACATTGGAAAAAAAACAAGGAAGGAGGCCGGCTGGGCCAGTGTTATTCAACTTTTTGTTTTTGATGATAACGTAAACAATGAATGAGTGAAGGGAAAATGATAATATAAAAAAGAGATTTTCATGCTCTAGAGTTTATCATCGTTTGATCACTGACTTGTCCATGATGATGATGAGTTGTACGGACTAGTTTAGATTATGTGGGCATAAATGCATAAAAGGTACACAGAAGAAGAGATATAGGTATTCATTAGATTTTTTTTATTCGAAACCGTAGCACAGTGATATCATTCTAGCTGAAATAGTGGTTGTGACAACATACATACATTACGCAGTACTGCTATTTAGTTGTTTTTTTTATTTATTTTCATACATAACGGTTTGTTTGTTTGCTAGATGAAAGTTGAAAGTAGCATTATAGTATCAATCAAAGTCAGGCAATATTGAAAAAACATGAATCACACTCCGCCTCCTGTCTCCTCTCTTGTGTCTCGCTGATTGCTGTCCTCGTCGTTGTCGTTTCATCGTGTGAAATTCTTGATTGAAGAAATTCATGAAAAAGGCCACTCGCATAAGAATAACAAACGGGTAATAATAATACACAATTCCGCACGATCTTCCTCCCTGAATTTACAAGATCAAGAAGAAGAAGAAGAAGGAGAGGAAAAGATGAGAGCATGTTTTTCTATTTTTCTGATGCCTTGAAGTGCAATATAGTTGCAATGGATGACTATGATTTTCTTATAGTCGTCCTGCTTTTCTTGTTTAGACAACTTTCCGTTTCCTCACTTTCCACGCTGAAAGCATACCTCTTTTTGAGACTACTTGAATTGCTACAAGAGGAGAAACGACAATCAGCAGCAGCAGTGTAATAATAAAAATAAAAATAATAAGTAATAGGATAGTATGACGACGATTTGATGATGATGATGATGATGAAATAACATCAAAACCTGACACGTTCAACTTTTTTTTATTGAACGTGTTGGACAAGTTGCTAAGTAAAAGCTAGTTAACAGTGCAGTGCTGTTTACTGCCGCTAGAAAAAATTAATATGCTGCAAAGACACGTAGTATGACATCATCGCAAACATGTTATGATGTTCCTCATTCTACTTCTTACTCTTGTCATTCACACTACGACTGGTTTAATTGACCAACTGATGTTCAAGATGTTACACAGTTATTCCATTTCCATAGGCGTTTACAACAAGCCATTGATATGTATGAGGATGGTGATGCAAAGAAAAGATCAAATGAAATCAATGCATGCCACTAAAATATTTAAATTCTCAAATGCAGCACACAACAACAGGAGCATTCTTAACGGCAAACTGTACGCTTATTTAAGACGCATTGATTTTCCCTTGAATTTCTATTTATTTACCATTCATTTACCATTTAGTGCTTTTGTTACTTATGCTGATAGATTTACATTGCATTCATGCCACACCAATATAGATTCTGCATGTAATATTTCATGTTATGAATCGGCTCGCGTCAATAAGTAATCTTTGTGCCGTTTTACAGAGACATTTCTAAAACACCCACGGGAAATAAGTGGAGCCTGAGTTACACTTTTTTATATTCATTGACACCACCAGCAGGAAAAAAAAGTTATTTGTGAGACAACCGATGCTGCTTAGTTTTCCGAAAAGGCTAAAAATACAGATTCCTCTATACAATCCTATTATTATGCAGTAATGCTCAGCTCAATGTGAATATTAGCGTGAACTATTCCCATTGGTTTTTCTCCTGGGAAATGATCAGCACATTTGAAGTTAATGGAACATAAACCGCAAATTTTTCGTATTCTTACCTCATAAAAAATTTGGACTAAAATTTCAAAAATTAAAGCATCTTTTTTCCAACTTGAATCATCATCATCATCATCATTTTGACATGACATACAGAACAAGAAAATATGTAAAAAATTGCGTATAAATTATAGTGGCAAAAGTTCAGTCGGTAAAAGAGACGTTAATTGAAACTAGCACAAGGCCATGTTCATGGCGGCGCAGTATCTAGCAGGAAACAAAAAAGACAGGCGGAGATGTACATTGGTTTGCTTCTTTGCTTGATACATGCATCTTACAAAAACTTTTTTAATGGAAAGCCTTCAGCGGGGGTATATGATATGGTTTGTGTGTGTGTGTGTGTGGTGGTGTTCATTCATATACTAATCGAGTGAGTCCCACCCAAAGAGGTTTAGTTCTTTCAAATATTATATTGAAGGCCTCTTCTCTACAGCAGTCGACAAATTACGTACACAAGGGAAATAGGAGAGAATTGCAACTTTTTTCGAATAAGATTCCCAATGTGTGTTTTAATGTGTCTTGAAGCTATGCCTGCTTTCTGGATTAGCTAGAAGTAAGTAAGTAGCTGCTACCGAGCACAAAAAAAATTCATGTCATGAATGTTCATTCTTTTCGACAAAGAAACCCTAGCTTTTCTAGAGTAATGTGCAATGCAGCAGTAGTAATATGTAGTGTGGCGTGCAGTCTCTTTGTCTGCGAACTTACTTTTAGCCATAAAATATATGGTTTCTACTAAAGTGTTTAGCGGATGCGGATTATTTCGGCATCAGCTGTACCATTTCGTGACACAATTATTAAAAATGAAATTCCATGCCTCCTTCTACTAAGTTTCTTCTTGAGCGAAATTAAAATATCTACCGTTTTATTTAAAAACACAAGGCATGTAGTACATTTAGTTTAGTACAGTTTCCTCTTCTTCCTACTACTTCTAATTCTGTTACTATTGTGTGCGCAAAGATGACGATCACAAGTTTTGTGTGATGATGATGGAAGATTATGTGGACTAGAATGCTCTTTAATTATGGCTGACTCGCCTTGGCGGCAATAAAGACTGGAATGGTCATGAGAAGAGCGCTTTTCCTTCGTTTCAATGATTGAAAAGAGAAGCAGGAAACTAATAGAAGAAGGTTATAAAGAAGTATATATAATGCGGTGGTGTGGTGACGGGATGGGCGATAACATTTGAATCACAAATGGACGACTAGAGAGTGTCATCTTTAGATAGCCTAAGCATACACATGGTCAGACCTTCTTGGTATCTGAGGATAATAATAGCAGTAATAATAATATAAAGAAGAGCGAGTGGGAAAAATAATAGAAGCTTTTACTTTTTCCTAGTCCCTCGCTAATACTAGAAAAATATTTGGTATGAAATGATCAGCTATTATTGCTCTACATTCACAGCATCACACACACAGGCTCACAATGCTACTCAAGGAGCGCCGTTGTTCGCTGTTAAATGTTTTATGTGATGCAGGCAGACAAAAAATAAAAGAAAATATTTGTAGTAAAAGTTTACTACTGGAGGGACGTTATTCAGTATTATTATATGGTACAAGATCACAGATGGGACAGGATTCTACATTTGAAATGGAAGCTTAAACCAAACCATTTTGCAATGGATTAGGTGAAATTAGAGTCACAGGTGGGATTTTCCCAGCAGTAAGTGTTCCAGTTGAATTACTTGAAATGTCTAAAAAATAAGAAAGTATTCTTGAATCTTCATCCTGTTACTCCATGAGGAAGAAACTCTTATGGTCTTAAAGTTATATTTAATCCTTTAACTCAAATTCTTATTTCTTTGATCATTCCTACTTTGGCAATTTTTCTCCTCTTTCTTGTAGCCACACCACATAATCAAATGGAAACAGGAATGTTATTGGTTTTTTAGCACATACTCGACATAATATGTAGGATACGCAATGAGAAGGCAGAAAATGACAAGTAATTTGCATGTTCCAAAAATGTAATTAATTAAAGCCATGTTTCAGTGTCCCAGTGGCCTATTAAATTTGGTGTTCTACAAGTACATAGATACAATTAAATTCTTGTCAGTTTAAAGCACCTGAAACAGAAAATTTAGGCATGTCTCTGATACTGAAAAGCTGAAAGACAATAATAGTACGCATATAAATATATATGCAGAAAATTAATGATGCAAAGTAATTCTTTTCATTGCGCTGTTGCTCATCTGCTCATTTAGTGCGTGCTCTTTTCAGAAAGACTATCTAGTACCGTCCTTTGCTTACGAATTTTAATTTACAGTGGTACGCCAATTGACACATACCACAAAGTTGCAAATAATAAAAAATATGTGTTACACGCGTGTCTTCCTGTACTTTTCCACGATGCGAATAATAATGCGATGCACCATTCACCGTTGCTGTTGTCACAGACTCGATTAGATACTCTCATCATCATCATCACCATCACTCATTCCATTCATCATCAACTAGCAACAATGCCTAAATACAAGACGGGCATTCTTTGATAATGAAATGAGAAAAGCTTTCCATTCCATTAGAACTGAAAATGACAAGCATTTCATTCATTATTAGCAGTATTGTTATAAAGTGAAAATAAATTTGCATTTATAATGTCCATTGCTCATTCATGTATTCAATTGATTCGTGTCTCTCGGTGTGTGTCGCTCAAAATACCAGCATTATTACATGCCACACTGTACTCAGCGGTAACTTTAGTGTACTGTACATTCAAACATTTCTACCGCACCATGCATGCCGTCATCTTCACCATCCTTGACAGCTAACTTAGTAACAACATCAGCGGCCGCTTAGTGAATCGGGCACTCCCAAAGGTATAACGGTAGGTCAAGAAGCCAACAAGGTTGGTAATACATGCAAATAATTATGTGCCCATGTTTATAAGCATAACAAAACAAGAGTAAAAAGCCGTTTCATCATGTACAATGTTATATCGCCATGCTCTACAACAAGAAACTCCTACAATTACAGCCATCACCATTTCAATGGTCGGCAAAAGCTTTTCAAAATATACATTTTTGAAGAGCAAAAATTGATTGAGAAAAACTGCTAAAACCCCATTCAATTTGCTGTCACCGTCATGCAAACTCTGTCATTCATCTTCACGGGCAGACAACGATCCTT
>JAHZMZ010003906.1:0-26608 GCA_027743805.1 Lepidocyrtoides sp. E14 | reverse complement strand
GGTTGTTGTTTTCTGGCTTTCCTGAAAAACTTACTTTTTTGCATATAGCATCTTCTGAGTGCTTCCCAAAAAAGTCATAAAGCACTTATCGCATTTGCAGTAAAAGGCATAAAGCATTAATCGTATTGACATAAAATCGCATACAGCATCTATTGAATCTCGATGAGCGATGTGGAAAATTTTCTCGCAAAAAGTATACACTTTCGTACTCCCTTGATTTTCCTTTATGATGAAAGAGAAACGCAAAAAGACGTACACAAAGCGTATTCATTCGGCAAAAACTACAACTGCCTACCTAACTATAATATTATGCATGTATGTACATTTTTCCATTCAAACATAGTTTGGCAAACACAACATTGCAACAAATAATACATTTACCTACTCTTTTATGCATCAACCTTCTAAAAACCAATTTAATTCCGGTTTTTGGTGGAGGTGGTATGTTTTAATGTATGACGCTGCCAATTTGTACTTCCTTTTCAATATGTAACATAGCCCCATACCATGCAAAGTCCGTGAAAAATTCCCCTGCAAGATAAAACAAAGCGGCTTAGCTTCATGGCTTATGCTAGGCGAAAAACATACCTCCTTAAAGTTGTCACTGGTGTGGTAAAACAAAGTGTTTGCACCTCTTTAACTTTCATAGTTATTTTAGATTAAGTTTGTGAGCATGCCAAGTAAAAAGTGTCTTAGACAATGCACCTATTCTTCTTACTCTAAAGCGAAATTTCTATCCGGCGGCAGTAAGAAAGGAACTACTTGATGTTTAAGTTTTGTAAAAAGAAAAATCGACAAAAACGAGACAAATAGACGGATAGCTTTTGCATAAGAATTACAATAGCACACGTCTCCTCGTGCACGTGGTATATAAGTTTATAATGCTTTGCATAACTATGAAAAACAGAAATATCAATGAAAATTGTATAGTGGATAATACAGTAATGGCACCTATCAAATCCATTGTTGTTTTGTAGTAGTTTAATAGTAGTTGCTGTTTTTGTTATTACAATTTTATTATGTATTCAGCGTATTCAGCAGGAAGTTGAAGTTGAGCAAACTTGAACTAACCATAGCACCACCACCACCATGAATGCATGCATGCCTACCTACTCTGACTACAAGTAGTAATCATATAACATAATAACAAAACCCATGTTGGTTTCAACTACAAAACTATAACCACTTCTTGTACAATAATAGTAATAATAATAATAGTCATCATCATCATAAGAACATTACGAGACTCTTTTGTTGCTCTGAATATTTGCTGCTGTTGTGCTGTTGTCATATTGAGTACCCCATAATAATCCATCTGCATATTATTATGTCGCAAATACTTACTCTTCAACTCATTCAGTATACAATGCACAACTTTTCTTCTTTACAATAATAATGCAAGCAAGGCGACACAAAACAACAAATACACCAAATAGGAAGTGCTTTTTGAACAAAGAAAACTCTTCAAAGTGAATAGAGAAAAGCAACACACACACACACACACACACACACGAGCATTATACCTATTATGTAATGTACTTCCTCCTCCTTGTCCTTTTTTTCTTCCTTTTTTTACAACAAAATGCGATATCCCTAGGTATACTTGTATGCATCGTTTAGAAGATAGAGACACATTCCAAAATTCCTAAGCACTCGACGGCATCGTGAGAGGGCAAACGCATAGTTCAAATGCCAAGTCTTACCAAAAGCAAAGATAGACAAAACTGTTCAAGTAACATGAACCAATACGCAACCTAACACGCAATATTGCCAAACAAACACCACCAACAACCCTAAAGCCAGATGAGCCCCTCTTCTCTCTTTCCTTTTTTGGATAAAGATAGATAGAACTACAATTTAGTAATAGAGGAAAGTAATGCACATAATTTACGCATTTGTAGTTAATGCAATGATCCAGCTCCAATGGCCCATGATGATGAGCATGTCTTCAATGTGGCAATTGCAGTATTATCTCAGACAGCATCTCCATTATTTTCTCTCCAGCTCTAGACACAACTGCTGATCCATTTGACTTTAACTGCTGTTGTAGTAATAGTTGCGTGCTATGTTGCAGGGGAACTGACTTGTTAGCCGGCAAGATATACAATGTACTTGACTTGTTTTGTGAAAATGAGCACAACAACAAGCATCGTTAAAAATAAATACAAATGGCTTCTGAAGCGAATGAAAAATGTAAAAAGAGATACAAATATAACCTCATTGCTTTGCTTTGAGCGTACTTATTGTAAATACATGTCTCTTCCAAGATGCATTTACTGTACGACACCGAATTTAGCGTCACACACTCAAATAAATATATAAGTAGCAGAATCACATCACACATACATGAGATTTTTTTAGAGACTTTATCATCATAAAATTGTGTAGAATCAAATAGAGCAGTGAGGCATTAAGTGCTAGAGAGAGCCAAGTCAACAAAATAGGCTTGCTGCAAATATTGCTCCAAGAATTGCATGTTACAGGATCGATGCAGTTTAGTATATATGCTTGTGTATTTGTGTATACATGTTCAAATGATAAAATTAGGTACTTCATAGACAACACATGACATGGCATGTTGAATATACTAACTATTCTATCTTTCTCATCAAATAGTTTTTGAGTTATCGTGTTGACAGACAGACAGACAGACAGACAACATTGTGATCGCATTAACTATCTCATCTGCGATTTCATCGCTTTCGATAGTTAACAACTATTGAACGTAAAGTGCATTTATCTTAACAACTTCTTGTTTTACTCTAACAAACGCTTATTACTTCTCTTTCACTCTTTGTATGTTTGCGCGCATATTTATTCATCAACGGGAAGTATATAGACAGGAAATGGTATGTGGCAGTGAGCATTTTATTGCTACAAAATGTTTTTAATAATATGCCATGCAAGTATATGAATATGCATGCATGAATAATATGTGTTTCTTCGTCCTCCAAACGTCCATTCATTCCGTTCGACTTCCAATTTCTATTTTGTGCTCTAACAAGGCGCAAAAACAAGAGGAGAAAGAAAATAAGTAAGTGAATCAAAATAATCAGGAGAAAGCAGAATGCATGATGATGCTGATGGCATGCAATGAAGTGGAAAGAGAGGGGAAGCGACTTTAACTAAAAACTTGTGTAAATACAAATACACACGTTGAGCACATATTATACATATACATGTAAGTAACTTCGCAAGACTCATTTGACGTGCCTATTTATATTTAGAGTAATCTTGCAATTCCACACAACACCAGTTAGCCATACAGACAACTTGTTCATGTTCTTCTTCCTATTTCTTGCCTCCTTGTTACTCTTCTTAAACCCGAAATAAAGCCAAGTGAAACTTTCATTTGGCACGAAACTGATATCCTTCTCTCTCACTTTTCCTTTCTCCTTTTGTTACTCTACTTCACTCTTCTTCCTCTTGTTATTAACAAAATAAATGAAACGACACGTTCGAAGGACCAAGGAGAAGCGTCTTCTGCCTCTTCTTCTTCCTAACTTTCCATTTTCTTCTTCTCAAAAAGTCCAATAATAATAGCTTTTTCAATGCCCCCAACAACATGTATAAGTATTAGCAAATAAAATTGTACGACATGATGACGACTTCTTCTCCGCAGCTATCCTTCTCATCATCATCAACGGCGGCAACAGCAACATCCTCATCATCAACAACATGATCCGACCTCATTTATTCAAAACTTGTGTCAGTAAAATTACTACTGCTACTACATATTTTCCTTTCTCTCTGCAGTCACATCTCCACTTTTTCCTATTATTTCATGTAGTGAAGAAGTAGTTTACTCATCGGATGAATTGGTCTCTGGTCGTTTGTTACTTTTCATTTCGTTGCATCTTTCCATACAACCGAACATGATTAAAAGTTGTACAGTTCTCTGAACAACTTATTACTACTGGTAAGAAATGAAGGAATTGAAGCAATAATAGAAAGCTGTAAGAGCAGGTTAAAGTAACAAAAAAGTCGAGAGGACAACGAGCCTGTGGGTAAAAGCCAAAAAAAGTTAAGTAAAGTCATGTCACCGTCGCTGTTATGATTATACTATAGTTGTCCGACACATGATGAAATTCATTGATGACAATTGAGTGCTTGGTATGATATATGTATAGCACAGTAAAAATAATAATTTTCTTTGCTAAAAAGCTACATCAAAAATCATGATCGTTGTCTGTCGACTATTAATGGAAAACACAAGACAAAAAAAAAACACCAATGACTTTAGTACTTTTGTTATTTGAGAGTTTTTTCCAAGAGAAAAACAAGTTTTAAGAGTCATGATGATGATGATGATGCGTGATGACCCATAATACTTTTAAGGATCAGTTCAGCAGTTCTTCGTGAAGAAAAACAACAAGTTACAGAGAAAAACAACTGTCACTGCTTCAGAGTAGTAATGATAGTTGTTGTTTTCTTTTTGAGCTTAAGTACTCTGATTATATGGTATGTATTTATTATGAGAGCGGTGCACGTTCCAGTGACAATTATAAAGACTCTTAATATTACTATTATTAAATCATGAGAACGAATGTATGTATGCACCTCATGTAAGCAGTATTATACCATAACGTTTGCTGGTTTTCTTGTAGTTTTGAACTGGCTTTGCTTCTAAAGAGGATGAACAAGACAGATAAAAAATACAGCAGGGAAACAAGTCATCTGCTGAGTTTTCTTCTCTCTAAACAACCAGCGTCAGAATGTCTGTCTGTGGAGGTATATGGTTGTAGTACCAAGTACATAAGCATACTGTATTTGTATTAGTAGTATTCATTACCAGCTTTCTAGAGTAAGTATTGCAAACGACAAAATGCTTACTTTAAGCATTTCGTCTGATTCTCAACTCTCAAACTAGAAGACTACAAGAACAAAATAGCGAGTTGTTCTGTTTTGCTAACTACTGTTGGTAGACTTTTCAAAAGTAAATGGATCGCTCATGTCTTCCACTTCCTCTTTACAAGATGGAAAGGAATCAACGTATTTTCTTTTCTTAATACCTTCGGCTTAAACTGACTCAACGTTTAACCCTTTTCTTTTCTCAGAGAAAGCAAAAAGTATCTTCTGCTTTGAGTATATATTTACTACATAAAAACCAAGCAGTATCATAGTCATGAAACATAGCTAAGAATACGCAAGTTTACAATTTTTACTTAGCTGTTGTTGAAGTAGAGATATGTATATATACGACAAAGGAATGCTCAAACATACTTTCTTTCTTATTGGGTTTTAAAATTGCAAACCAACTTGAAACGACTATATTTTTATTCAATTATTTTCAATTATGACAAAAAGTAGGAAATTGACAGGCGAATCCTTTGTTTTAATGCACTGTACCATGACTAACCTGACTTACGAAGTAATTTTTGAGTCAAAACACTGATCAGTCGGGTATACAATTACAATTTTTTGCTTTGAGTTTCAACCTGTATCCAATTGTCAACTCCGAAAGGAAAAAAAAATTGCAATTTTCAATGCAACGTAAATCAACACAAAATGAACTACTACATTTCATTTTTCGCATGCTCGCTGCTCTCTCAAATTATTTTATAACGTAAGATTCTGCCTATTTTAGCTACATATGGAGTAAAAAAGGTTCCCCAGCCAGGATAGTTGTAGTAGGTCGTAGTAATGCAATACACGTAGAAAATGAGGAAACAAGATTCATTTCTTGACGCGCTTGCTCTTCACATCTCTCTTTGCTACAATACCTCCTTGGCTCCTTACATCTTGAATCATATTTCGATTCTAGGAAGTGAGTACATTACATCATCATGATGACCCATATTATTTCTAACATAAATCTACTCCAAAATATTGTGTCATTCTTCACTGCGTTTTTTCTAAGGTATTATAAAGAAAGAGTATCTTTGTTAAAAAGGTACTTTTCTTTACATAACAACATAGATACCTACAAACCAGAATGGGATTTTCTCTTGTCCTTGCTTTATTGTGTCATGTGCTCCGTGTAATAATTCGTTTTTTTTGCCATTGCCACCACCAGCAGCCAAAAACCAACCCAACTACAGCAGTTAAGAGCTACATATAGATACATACACTGTGTTATTGGAGGGTTGCTGGAGACTAGAAATGCTTCAGCAAGCAGGCACTCTAACAATTCCACTTACTACTGCTCAAAACTTATTATGGTTGAACCGCTGTCCGCTACTGCAGGCATTTATTTTTTCCTGTCCTTTTATATGGGTTTTGCTTGCACAAGAAAATCAGGGAGAAGCTGGCTTAACCTCATTTTTCTAGTTACATAATAATAAAAAAATAATAAAAGGTATCACTACTGGCACACACGATATATGATACATGGAAAAATTCCTTTCAGATAACAATAACGACGGACAAGCGACTACATGTATCATCCCTTCAACCATTTCTCATTCTTTCCCCCTTTCCAGTTTCATTCCATTTTCATTTATTTTCGCATCTCTTTTCCATTACTGCAAAAACAGGATGTGACAATTTGTCATTTGTGGTGACCTACTATTATCTGCTGGAGGGCTATATATGAGTTGATTGACGAGACAGCTCATTTGACATTTTCCATTAAAAATACATGCATATTAAAAATGTAATCAAGCACATGTAGATAAATGAACCATTAATGGGTATTTGGAAACACTGGTATACATTCAGCATTTTTGACAAATTCCAAGGAGTGGTCAACAATCGCATTATCGATTTATTTAAAATTTCCCCATCCAAAGTTTGTTCTAACGCAGATGCTCTTTACAACGGAACTGAGATACAGTTTTTACTTTTTACCAACTCATTCTATACTTTGCAGTATTGCAGGTGAAGCAAGTTCTAAATTGATTATTATATCTAGTTACATGTACAAAAAGAACAGCAAAAAGTTTACAAAGTTGACAAAGTGATACCTGCAGCAGGTATGTGTAACAGTATGATGCACCTGCACCACAACTCGGCTAAAAAAGGAAAAGGAATGAAGTTGTAAAAAAGCTATTTCGTTTGTCACACGACGATCGAAAAGTAAGGAAAAATTATCTTCTGCTCAAAGTACCTTAACGCTTCCATAAACGGGGAATTAAGTGGCTGTTAAGGTGTTTCACTTGGTCGCACTTCCTTGGGAAAACGTAAAAAAAGTGACGGGATGGAACACCTAAAGTGAGTGAAAAAAAGAGAAAGAGCAACCGGGCCAAAAAAAGAAAAAAAGTTTACTTCCTTCAGCTTTTCATTCAGAGGCAGGCGTGTAAAGTCATTGCTTGATGATGATCGTTTAAAAAGTATGTAGCCAAAAAAAGACATTCCAACTTCTTTGGCGGTACAAGAAGTACAAGGTTTCTCAAAGATTTTTGAACAATGACGTGCTTCTCCAAAAGAGAAATGTTATAAAATGCACAAGTGAGAAATGGTCGAGCAACTAAAACTGCTGATGGTGCTTTTGATGATTCCACCTACCTCTATATCGGTTTTCTTTTTCTACCGGTCCACCAGAGAAAAGAAAACTCAAAGAGGGGCCTTGACAAAACTGCAATTATTAGAGTCAATAATTTATACAAGAGAGAAAAGCATTCCTTTCCTGAATATTGTTGGAGTCTACATGTTTGTGATGCAGTAAGGTTATGTTCCTGACTCCTTTTTGTGCGCTAAAGTTGCTGAAAGTGATACGCACAAAAGAAGTTGGAATTTAGTTAGCGACTCTATTGATGTTGGGAATGAAAGTTGTTCCAACATTTTCATATCCATTTGGAACACTCAGATATATATTTCATCATTCAGTCTTTATATTGCAGTATATTTGGCAGAGAAATAAAAACTAGCAACACCATACGAGTTCAAAGCGATCCTTTGAGTGGGTGCTGTTAGCAGTAAATATGGAGTATTGACCATACAACACTCTGTACCATCACAAGTTAACTTGGCAAGTGAACAAGAAAAGATTTCCGATGCCTGAATGCCATTTTCGCAGTGTGCAGTTGCTTATGACATGACCATAAGCGAAAAGTAATATTGGTAATAATAAAGATCTTGGTACTACTGCTACTACTACTCAAGTTACTCAACTGGCAACGTTTCCCGTTATACTACAAGAAAATACAATAATATCGTGTCATCCTCTCTCTCACATGACTTTTTCTTGCCTTTGGCAAGTGAAAATTGAGAAGAATTGCTCAGTGGAGATTAGGGGATATATTGAGACGAGTAAAAGAAGTAGTATGGTAATAAAACCCATTCCGATTTCCTTTGCTATGAAGAGATACCAAAGAATATAATAAATACCTAGATGGAAAAGTGGCTAGACATTACGGAAATCTAAAGCAAGCATATATATAGCAGTATACATAATATGCAGAATTGCTATTGACCTATTGATATTAAATGTATGAATATGGTACAAAAATAAGTCTGTCAAGCAAGATACCTTTTTTCTTTCTATTGACCACTTAATAATTGCCAGCCAACATGAATCATTTTCGTGTGACCATGTTACATGAATACCACATATTACTCTATAGCATCACACAATAACTTTCTACCACGTGCCAAAGACAGATCACCATGTATTTGGCTTTTTATTCACTTTGAATATTATTCATTTCATGTCAGGTTCTCTTGGGTTTTTTAAGGCACAAGTTGGTTGTAAGCTGAGCTCAAAGCTGGAACCAGAGAATATTGTTCACTCACGATAAAAAAAAATACTTCATTTTACAGTTTTGGTACGCTTGTAAAACACAAGCGTCTGTATGTATCTCCATATACGCATTGCTATATACGTAATAATGTTCGTACGTTCAGCTAGCCTGTCATGAAAAGACGAATATCTTGAATACATATCCTCTTCTCCTCCAAACCGAAAGTAATAGCCAATAAATAGGTCTATTAAAAGAATATTAGCTGAAAGTACCACATGGGGAGTTAAAATAGAGGAAAGGGTTCAGTTCAGATGTCTCTGTTTCTTGGGTTCTTGTTGTAACAAACCAGAAACAGACTAGAAATGCGCGTAAAAGTCAAGCAAAAGGAGTGTAAAAGTTTTCTCCTTTTAACTATCCTCATCAGCCATGTCGATTTTTACGCCCTCTTTCCCCCTAAAATCCCGTCTTACTTTTAAATTATTCACAGCAGTTATATCATATGGCTCGTATACAGAATTTTACTTTCTTTTTCCACATCCTTTTGCAGTACATTCATATACACAACGGAATTTTATGTTTTTATCGAAGAGTTCAAAATATATTGAGCAAAGTACGACATAAGAATTATTTACTGCTTCCTTCCATCTTCTTCCTTTCAATACAGTTATTATATAGCTTTATGTTATTAGCTGCTGTGAATCTTAAAAGTAGAAAACAATAGTGAGTTTATTATTTTCTCTCTGTTTCTTCTCTTCTTTCCATTTTTGGCTTGAATGAATTTCCTCTTCTTGTTTCATTCACTCATTTTATATGGGAAAAGAAGAAAGAGCACCGTTCAAATTCACAATAATTTCCATTCTATCTCTCTTTCTCTCTCATTCTCTAGCTAATGCCATATATATTCCTCTGATACTCACAATTCACTTGGAAAGTTCTATTGTCCTTGTCCCCTGTTTCCACTCTGTATCTCTCTCTCTCTCCCTACTAAAGACCAACACCACCACTAATACAACAAACTCACCCTTCTTCATTTCTACTCTACCATTTCTTTGTAATATTCTTGTTGCGTTCATTTGTGAGCAGCAGTCCCATAATGCCTTTCTCCTTTTTACTATCTATTGTTTTCAACGGAACCGACATAAAATTGAATAATTGATGCATCATAAACTTCATAAATTACTTCGGGTTTGGCAAAGTGACACTTAAGATTTCTTGACTGCTGTAGTGGGTTGATAACACAAGAGGCAATTCGAACATTAATCTACTTTAGCTGGTTCACACTCCTGTTTTCTCTGCCTATTACGCGTATTCTTTAGTCAAGCCAAACAGAACAAGCAGGGTAGCAGCACTGACGTAGATTGTTGGTGGATACTACACGGAAACCTGAAAACGTGAAAATGAAGCTCGAAGAAGTGTACGCTCTTAAAACGACGGAGGTGGGAATCATAACAGCTTTTGCTTTACTACCACACTACCTAAACAGAGCACACACTTTTCTTTGTACATTATGAGCTTAAGCTTGCATGACGATGCTGCTGGATGATGCAATGAAGATGGGAATATAAAGGATTTATTACCCTGTAAAATTCCCATACACCACTACCACTCACACATGCAGTGCTTTTCATTTCTTGGTACGCATCACACCAAAGTAGTGCTAGCCAGCACTGGAAATATTCGCCACGAACTTAAGTCACAAATATATTGTTGTATAAGTACTATTTTATAATAATAATGTATTTATATGTGCACCACATGAAACTTTTCCCTTTTAGAGGAAATGGGGAAGTAATACAAGGAAATGTGGTTTTCGTGCTTGCTTGTGAAAGGCCATCTCATAACATTCTCTCTCTCTCTCTCTCTTTTGCACTCAAGCCAATTTTGGGGGTTGTTTAGCATCCCATCTATAATATCATCCTTTCACGTTGTGGTGTGGTGTGGCGTGCGCTTTCATTATTTCATTTTGGTTAAAGCCTCTGGTTTTTGTTGATGTAATCTGGATAAAATTGCTCTTCTTCGTAGGACTGATGGTGGTGGTAGCACTGTGTTTTGTTAGTTGAAAAACAGTGTGGTGGATGCCGTGCACAGACCACAGCAATTGACATTGAGCGCCCACAAATACGTACTAAATATTTACCTACTTTCATGCAAAAGTGCCAAATCTATTGCTGGTACTAGTAAAACTGGCATATTATATTGTGGGCCAAAAAATAATGCATTTTTGATTATTTTTATAATAGACATTAGCCTTGCTTCTGGATTATTAATGAATTCAATAAACAGTCAAGTATCAAACATGAATAGGCAAGCTTTAAATACTTGTAGATGATGGTACATTCAATATTACGACAAGATATGAAATTGAGCTCGTCGTGTTGAAAATGTTAGTCTAAATTCATGAATTACTTACGTTGAAGAGCCAAACCAATCGAGAAATTTTGGGATTTGCATGTATTTTGCACTCAAAGTATACGTCTGTTCCCTCCTTGATTTCCATAGGGTTCAACGTGCTCCCTAAAGAGAGTTTCACCTCGGGTTGGTCTGTGAAAGAAAATTTTCAACAAGAAATTAATTATTATTTTTGCTCTATTCAAGAACAATGCTCGGTATAACAGCTGGTGTGAAAAAAGGAAACAAAACTTATTGAAGCATTATGCATCAAATACGGAAAAAATAAGCAACACGTACATGTGATATGGCCCCATGAACTTGTACCATAAGAATCATATATGGCCGAATCGTATAATATGTTCTTGCGAATAAGAAAAGACGTTATAAAGTGCTTGCAAGCCATTACTCTTAAAACTTCAAAACACCAAAATTATTGTCAAGAAATGAGCAATGTTAACTTTGCTCGTAACTTAAATAGAAACTTTCTTTGATCAACACGCACCGACCGCGTACGCGTTTGAAAATGTTCAAGATTTTGGAAATGAACCTGTAGAAGGATGACTTTGTAGTAAACGTGAAGAGAGTAAAAGGTGGAGCAAAAGTCAATCCGAGAGTCGCACCACTATAATAGTAGACAATTTTTAGAGAGCTCATGTATGTCTTAGTGTTCTTCTTTCCGTCCCTGTTGTAAAGTAAAAGCCATTCTCACGTGCAATGCAATACACACATAGAAAATTTTCAGAAACAACGGAGAAGGAACAAGTAGAAGTCAAGTAATTCAAGTGAGTTGAAAGAACAAAAAAAAAGTTTTTGCCTGCACACACGCTTCTTTAAACGTACATATAAAACCATGCAATTCCTCTATACACCACATACTTATATATTACCACCATCCATCCATGCACTCTTTCCTTCCCTCAGACATCATCAAGAGACAAATCAGAACGTGATTTTCATTCTAATCTCTTTTCGTACTATTTTCTAGCTATTCTATACGGATATCCACATATTATTCTTCTTTCGTTCATTCACTTCACTTTTACTCTTCTCCATGGTTCATGAGTACATTCAACTTTTAAGAGTATATAAGCCAAAAAAACACTACATACCTACAAACCCTAGCTACCTCTGCAACTCTTGACGAGCGCGACATAACTACAGTATACAACCAAAAACCATCATTATCAACGTTGCTTGCACCGTGTACTTTTCTTCAATTTATCCGTACTAGAAAAGTAGAATTAGTTTAGTGGCACTGGTTGATGTTGTTGATGATGGGTTGCCATTGTTGAGGTCGTGATCACTGTGCTGAGTAGTTTTTGTTGGAAAAAAATATTTGTCTTACGTAAAAAAAAGCTATCCATGTAGCAACTAAAGAAAATACATAAATATACATACCTAGTTCTACTTCTGCTCTTAAAACTTAACAACAGGACTATCCGCCCATTTCAAGTAGCATTATTGCCATATTGCCGACAAAATCAGGAGACATCTCGAAAACGATACTTTGGTTTGCATGGTGGTGCACCCTCCTCGCTTTCTCTCTTTCCTTCCTCACCCTATTTTGATTTCTTTCTAGGATACCTTTTTCGTATTATTACTACAAGTTATTTTCTTTTCGCCTCTGTCGAATACTTAGTTGTTTTTTTCTGTACACCGCTGCACTTGTTAAAGTGCTTTCAGCGTAGCGAAATAATGTTCTCCCATGAAACAACGTACACACGTTTTCATCTCCTATGAATATAAGACAACAACCCTCAGGAACACGGGGAACAAACCTCAAAGTTGAAACATTCACCGTTTCAAATCACTCCAACGGGAATATTCACTCACTCATGACCCTGAAAAATAGAATGTGAACTGTACTGTTGCTGCGACTTACTTTGATACTGCTATGTCTTCAAATTTCACCTAGGTAAAACTCATGTCTCGTTGGTCGTGCTTACTTTACTCTTTTTGTTGCTTCACTATTTTTTTACCTCCCTTGCCGGTTACTTGTTTGACAATTTTCCCCCATCAGACCCAACTTAACAATCTCCAGCAGTCAATATAATATGCATAATATGCAGCAAAGTAAAAAAAAAAAAAAAACTTTTTCGTTCTCCTGCAAGCAAACTAACTGCTTACTTTTTTCTTTGTCTTTTTACTCCAAAATAGATAAGCTAAACTACACGCTGCTGCTGCTGCTGGGTGTAGTAGACATACGCACTGCAATGCATTCTTTTTTTCCACAAGAAAAGATTCAAATCCAACAGTGCATACTCTTTGTTTATCTATCTACATACAAACATCGTTGTAAGAAAAATGTAAAAAAAAGAACTTCCCCTTGATTCTTTTCTCCAGTTAAGGAAGCATTGCTTAACTTTTTGCATTTTTACACTGTGGTATTATTGGATACAGTTGCAGGATCAAAAAAAAATGTTGAAACTCGTTTAAAAACAACGGAAATATGCTTTGATTTTCCACGAGAGAGAAAGAAAAAAGTTTCTACTCATTCAACTTTCATTGCTTTCTATAAAGACACCAAGCGAACCAATGCTTTTGTATGTATATGTATGCTTATGACATTACCATTCAGGGAGAAATCATGTTTCTCTTTTGAAATTCAAAAGGGAAATCCGCAGGAGACAGGAAACAATTGGAGGAGAAATAAGACTATAAGATATACACATTATAACAACAACAGTAGCAGTTATCAGAGCCACCGTGCACTGCAATATGACATGATGCTTATTTTCCTTTTCTTTGCATTGTTCTGCAATAATGTCATGTAAAGTACAGGCAATAAGAAGTAGAATAGGCGCAAGTACACACAAAAGGTGTATAAAAAGGAGTCGTATAACAATAATAAGAATACATGCATCGAATTTCACATCATCTTCACTGTTGATGTTTTCTCATCGTTGCCCTCCTCCTCCTCGTCGTTGTCGTCGTCGTTGGCGTCCCCTTTTTCTGCTCACTTTTGAGAGAGAGAGAAGAGACTCCAATTTAAAGATTTCATACCATCTTGCCGTGGAGAATACACATTTCTTGGATTTACCAAAATGGAGAGAGCAATATCCAATCTTGAAAATATATTTATTCATTCAAAGACATAAACACAGATTTGTTAGTTGTATCTATTCATATCAATCCATAATATGCATCCTTTTATCTACATGTAGTGCGTACTTATCCACACAGACAGCTACAAAATGTGTCTGATTCCTTCTTTTATTCTTATCACATAACACAAACACATACGGCGTATGCAACAAGATCAAATTTCGTTTTTTTTCATAAGAGCTGTATAGAAAAGTGAAAGAAAATAAAAATAAGAGACAGAGACCTGACGACTAGAAGAGATGAAAAAAGAAATGAAACGAAACGAATTCAGTCATTTTTACCAGAGAAAATCAGCTAATGTACATAAATTCAATGGGAACTCGCACACAAAATGTTTCCAGTGGTTTGGTTTGTTACATTTCCAAGATTTGTATAATGATGTGCATCAACATCAACACAATACCAATGTACCTATTACCCACACACGTACATATGTATACGCGGTGAAATAAACAGAAAATTTTGAGTGAATCATCATGCAAAATATTAGAGATGCAATGTAATCATCTTTCTTCCCTTTCCTGTGAAAATACTACTACTGTTTATTCAAGAAACAAGATATACATACAAGTGAATAGTATAGTTCTTGGATTTTCTTATTTGCCCTGCAGAATATCACGTGAAAAATCCGTAAGAAAGTCAAAATTGACTGTAGTGGATTACCGTAATGTACACACACACACATAATATTATGCTTTCTCTCCACTATTTCGTACAGTCAGCCAGCCACATAATGTTCGTTAAATTGCAAAAGCAAAGCAAGAACTGGTTCTATAATAAGTATTAAAAGTCAAGAACCTTGGAAAAAGTTGTATCTCATTTCTCTTTTTCATAAATACTTCCTACTTTGCTTCCAGCTTAGGTATATATAACCCTTTTTCTCAATGTACTAAACGCGTATGATTTGTTTTGTGCCGGGCGTGTATATCACGGTTTACCAGCAAGTTTCTTTCCATTTCATCTTAACAAATCCTCAGTCATCTCAGGTTCTTTATTGAGTTTTCTGTTTTCATTTATTTCTTGGTAGCAGTCAACATAGCAGAGGAAAACTCAGACAAGTTGAGACTTTGAAATTAGCTGCCATGTTACATTTTGTCTTGTGTGTGTGTGTGTGTGTTTTCTTTCCCATTTTAATATACTTCATCCATTCTAGATATCCTTTGCCATTGTATCGTGCTCTTTGCTGGTGCAGGATACATGGTGAGTTGACTTGACTGACTTTTACTGGAATGCATGCAAACATTTTGGACCACACAGTAACTGATCCGCCGTCCTATGAAGAATGAAGCTCCATTGCTGAAACAATGAGAAACCACCACAGTATGTCTACGTCTAGTAATCCACCCACAACTTTCTTAAAAATTTCACCGTGGCTGGTGATAAAATTGACTTGGCATTAAACAAGCTTTTTTTCACCAAAAAATTGCTAAAAATACTTATTGCTTCATATTATGCAGGTATAAAATATTAATATTTTTTAAAATCAAAACAGAGAAGCGTAAAAAATAATAAAAAAAGCACCAGGAAAATAATTTTATTCCACAAAATGTAGTACAGTGTGTTACTTACAGACAACGTTAAGATTCCAAATTTCCTCCAAAATATGGGATCTGTTGAGCCACGGGTTCTCTGCTCTGCAAATAATGGATGCGCCGTTATCATGCGGCGTTGGAATGAATAAAAAGGTACTCTGTGTGATATTCCCAGCATCCAAGTCCTGTGGAAAACAAATGAGATTTTTTTTCTCTGTTAAATTCCATACTGTATTATTGTAGACATAATAGACACGCAACAATACCCACGTGAATTCCAAAAAAGAAGCAATGTTTTTTGTGTGTTTCATATGGTAGTGCTGAGTGATGAGCATTTTGTTCTAATTTTTTGTGACGCAATACTAAATAAATGAATGAATTACTCTCTACATGAGTCATCTAGCTGGAATGAATTGTTTAATAAAATGGGCCAGTTGTTGGCTCGTTTGTAAATCTAATGAACCATGTCCATAAGCATAACAGGATCTATGGACCGTACCATGCTGCTGTTGTAGTCATAACCTTACCGCAATGAAAAACGCTAACTGCATTTTATTACCCATTCGCATACAAAAAGTTAAAATATATAATAATATCCTCTTGCTGTATACATGGTCAAATATGGATGTATTTTTTTACATATGTACATATTTATGTACAAACTCTACTGACTTAAGTAAGTAGGTATGCAAGTGATGAAATAAATTGCGTCCGGTCCTTTAGGGACCATTCTTAATGGGCTTTCATGAGATTAGACCACTTAAAGCTTGTCTCCACACCATTCATTCATTGCTTCTTTTCAGGGGATATGCATGCATACACACCACATTACATACACACACCAACCCATACAGAATGAAAATGTCTGTGTAAATTTTTGACTGCACAGAGCACAGTTATAATAAGATCTTGCATTGCAACAGTATACAATGGTACCACACCACCACCACCACACACACACACACACACCATTCATGTGTCATTTAAAGTACTTTACTGCACCCCTTGTAGAATTAAAGTGGGAAAAAATCTAAATTCATTGTGGTAATTTGGTCAAGTCAAAAGTCTGTGGTGAAAGATAGGATTTTCCCACATGTTCCCTTACATTTGTCCTAATGATAATACTTCTTCGTCTTTTCTCCTTCCAACCACAACACAATTCTCCATTGTCGCGTTATAGTTGCTGCTGATAGTGTTACATACGTATCCTCCAGATTCGTTGTTACCACATCACACCGTGGAGATTTCAGTCTTTACTAAAATTCTGTGATCTATAACGTTGTACGACTTTTCTGTATCAGCATTCAGTATCGTCATCATCATCATCATCTTTCTCCATACCGCCGTCGTCGACCGTCACCAAACCAAACCAGCAGCAGCATCATATCATCCTTTTGCAACATGTATTTGCTCTCTCACTTTTAGCTATTCTTTCTCCTCTTTTGCTTCCATTTCATATCTTGGATCCCATGAATGAATGGGAAATACATTTATTTTGCAACATGATCAGATACTACTACTACTTCTTTTGCTCTCTCTCTCTCTGTCTCCCTTCTTCTCTCCTGCTCGTTCCTAGTATTCCATTAATCATACTTATCACATTGAAAACTTTTTTTTCAAAGTGCGGCTGAATTCTGGGAGTTGGTGTTGGAGAGTACACAGACACATATACATACTAGCTCCACTACTAGCGCTATTAGCAATGCTACATTACTTAAGTGCAATGTTATGATTATTATGTTTTATATCGCGTGGTCTCTTCTTATGATGTGGTTTCCTTTTAGGCAGGCTCTGCATCCCGCATCATGTAGATTTCTCTCCCTTTTTGGCTTCATTATTTTGTGATATGTAGCGATAATAGTCTTATTATTGATCTACATGGATAAATGCAGCCAGAGCTCGTACAATAATGTTATTAGTACACAGGACTCTAAATCACCAACTTATGCATACATGTGAGTAGCAGTCACTCCAAAAGTCAAGTACTTAGACTGCTGCTGCTACTACTACTACAATTGCACAGCTTGAAAGAGCGAGAGTAAGTACATCGATAAGGTTGTCCTTTTTGACTGCTTCCAAATTACTTTATATTGAACATTTATTTTCCATCATCATCATCGTCATTGCCATCCACCACCATCACCACCATCAATGCCATATCGACATGATCAGAAAGGAGTTATGTAGTAATACTACAATAATAAATCTGCTGAATGAATACTGAATAAAACTTGAATATGTTGTGAAGCCATGTGATAATGTACGTGCTAGTTTTTATTATAATGTAATATGCTCTTGTAATACGGCTGACTGGTTGCTGCTGCTGCTGCTACTACCCGAGGACTTTTTTGAACGACTCCTCTTCACAACTTTTTTTATTCATATACCCTTTTTCTGCTTTATAAAATCAGAAGAGTGTTCACGTAGTAATTTATGTAAAGGAGGCAATGTGTTCAACAGCAGCGACGTTGGTGGTGGTGGTGGATTATACAACAGTGTATGCATACTTATATTACCATTGCGAATACGTAATGTACAAAGTAGAGAGAAAGATACCCACTTTTTTCTCTGTCGACATAAGTTTCTTGTCTGATCATAGTGATCATGTTGATGAAGGTGGTGGTGGCGGCGGTGGTGTGTGTAAAGTAAAGCTAGTATATTATATGGTAATAAGAAAACGAACGGCTTGTGTGTTATTGTATGCATACTTACACGTAAGGAGAGACTACCATTCTGCGATATTTTTTTTCCTGTGAAGATGAAGTGCTTCCCAGTTTCCTCTCGATTTTTTTCACATTTTTTTCCTCCTTTTTTTGTAGACTTCAGGACACAGTAAATAATATGTGGAATGGCAAAATAGTTTCTTGTAAGTTTAAGCAGGCAGGCAGAGAGTTGAGCACAGCTACTTAAATCATGTTCTTGTGCTACTACTACATTGGTATTGCTACTGCTTTACTAGCATGAGTTGAAGAAAGAAAGAAAGACAGGAAACTAGCTTTTTCTTGCAAATTGGAATGGCTTTTTCCTTTTTTGACTCTCATGAAAACGATTGATGTATCGTCTTGTAACCGAGAGAGAAGAAAGAGAAAGCTGAGAGAAAAGATATACACTACTATGTTTCGTTTTTGTATACTTAATGCATACACAATAATAACAACATACTACAAGATACTAGAGAGTTTTCTCAACAAGAATAAAAAAAATAAAATGGGAAAAAGGCGTAAATATGGTTGCTTGATTCAACTAAAAAGTAAACGAAGGCAGAGGACGGTAGCAACAGCGAATATTTTTTATTATAGATAAAATAACCTTTTTTCTTCTCAGAAAAAGTCTTCGAGTTGGCGGTGGTGTATTATAAGTGAAAAAGTGCTTTCATCGAGAGTCGATTCTGACTTGATGCAATGCAGAAAGGTGGAAAGCGCTAAAAAGAAAATACCGAGACGATGAACGAAAGCGAGCAGTGGCAAAATTATAGCAAGTTTTAGTTACATAATGCAACATATTATGTACATTGCATGATAGAAGCAAATCTAGTTGAATTTTTGAGCATCAGAAAAAAAAACACAACCCTCTTCTTGTAATGCCTGCATGTATGCATAAAACGATAGAATACATTTTCATGGAATTGCGAATGTGCCTTGAGTACCCAGGGAACTTTGTTCAGGTCTGTTTGACTGAGTCAGTGAGCATGTATGATAATCACGATCAGATTTAAAATATTCAATTTCCCGTCTCCCCGTAATAAATGAGCGTGGACTGACCTGTGTGCTGACATGGGTGATTTCTTTTCCTCCTTTGATCCATTTCAGAATGGCTGGCGGTTTGGAGCCAGCAGTTTCGCAAACAAGACGGTATTCCTTTCCAGCCACGAGCTTTTCTGCTTGCCGCTGTCTCATTCGAACGAAAAGCGGTTTCACTGCAAAAAAAAAAACAAGTTTCTTTCGCATTTCATACACATTAAAGGAAGCACGCATGTAACTCGTGTGAGGTGATGTGTGTAAGTAAGGAGATAAATACAGTTGAAAAAATTATTGTTTGATTAACGTAGTAGCAAAAGTAAGCGTGATGATAAACACCCGCCCGCTTTCCCTACTCTGGAATGCATACAGCTAAAAACTTCTACTAGGAAGTTTTATTATGTTTCTGAACTAGAGGGTATTCATTCGGTATTAATAAGGGGACATTAGTTTCTCGTTTGTTCCTTTTTCCTCTGTCTCTCTGTCTTTCTCTCCTCATCATCTTACTTAAATAAACGAGCTTGTAGTAAATCAGAACCGTCATCTTGTCACCGTCATAATCATCTCTTGTCGGACTTGTTCATTAGGGCTTTAACACGTTGTGACATAATCTCCTGCAGCATTAATTCCTCTTTTCCTACTACCACGACCACCACTACCAGCGACACCACTGTTGTCGTCAGCAGTTTACTCGGATCCTCCTCTCTCTCTCTCTCCAACATAAAAAAAACATCTACCATTTATCCAGAATATTTGTGTGTGTGTGCATGTGTATGCTGTTCCTCTCCAAATAATAATATTGTTACAGCAGAAGTAGTAGTAGTAGTGAATGTCACTCGGTGTGTGTACAATAGTAAGTCAGCAAAGTTTTCATAATCTCTTATGCTCATTCTCACAGTTTCCTCGTTGTTTGTGGTTGGCACATTCGATGAAACTTGCTTTATACCTTTTATATCATCATCATCATGAGTCAGTGTTTTCTCTTTGCCTACAGTAGGCGGACTTGAATGAATGCACAGCAAAAGTCCAGCGGAAAGATTTACTCTTGAGTTTCACAGCCAGCCTGCTTCTCAACTCATCATCATCATCATTTGTTGGCTCTAAGTAGGCATCATTTATTATGGCGACTATTTTGCAACTACATACTGCGTAGGTTCTTCTTATCTTTCTATTGGGGAAATGGAAAGAATGCTAGTTAGAAAATGGAGTCATGCTGGCATTTTAAGGTAGTAACATCCAGCCAGCGTCTGCTTCTCAACTCATCATCATCATCATTTGTTGGCTCTAAGTAGGCATCATTTATTATGGCGACTATTTTGCAACTACTGCGTAGGTTCTTCTTATCTTTCTATTGGGGAGATGGAAAGAATGCTGGTTAGAAAATGGGAGTCATGCTGGCATTTTAAGGTAGTAACATCCAGCCAGCGAAGCAGTTACCAAATATCCGCCGTTGTTTTTCTACCGAGTATTTATTTTATAGAAATTAAGCAAGTATATTTTTATTTCAAAGAATGCTCTAATTAATTTGCATTTTCATACTCAAGGGAATAAAGATGATGATGAGCTTGTAGCAGTAAAAGAAAGCTTGTTTGAAAATACGCTTGGAGAGTAGTTTACCACAAACAACTTGTGTGCTGCTACTGCTGCGAGCTTTAAACAATTTCTTAACTTGCTCGAATTTCTTCAACCGTTTTCATTCAATCCTCGTTGAAACGTAAAGAGTTGAGACGGGTTGTTGATGAAATCAAAAGAAGGTTTGCACTTTGCGTGTCATGCATAAAATCTTTCTTCTTACGTCTCATTATGGTGCAACAATCTCGAGTAGTAGTAGTGGGAACAAAATGATAGAACGAACAAAGACAATACAAAGATGTAGAAACTGTCTGCATGTAAATATGAACTGTTATGGCTAGGAAGGTGGATAAATATATTTTGAGTTCCGCAAAGCCGGAAGCTAATTGTAAGGTGGTGTTTAGTCAACCGAAATTTTACACCTTGTGAAAGAAAGCCTTAAACTCTCAAGAGTGTTTATAATGAAACCAGTGCTTTGTGCGGTTTCACGTTGTTGTTGATTGGTGCTTTCTTGCCTGTAATGTAATAATATCTTAACTATACCTAATTACGAAACCACCTTCACCACTATCAACTATGCACCTCCATTTCTCTACATCGCACCACTTAAGTCAGGAAGCACAGTTTATGCATGCGTTACTAACCATTCATTTTCTGTGGTGGCAAATGTGTTAAAAAGTGCCATAAATCAAGAACGTTCAACTCTCTCTCTCCGCTTATTTATTTAATATGTCTATTTATTCCTTTGCGTACATTCATCATTACAGACTTTCCATTTATTTGATCCGCAAGCAAACCCAAACCAAACCGCTGTATGGTTTTATGCATGCTGACTTTGTAGCTCCCACTCATTTTCTGTCTTTGTCTGTCGTTAACTTGTTTTTTTTTTGCCTGGGAAAAGCCTTCTTCCCTTTATTACCTTGCCCAGCTTGGCTTGGCACAACGAATTTGTTCTTTTCTATATATCCATTTTCACATGTGCGTTATGATGTCAACGATTCAAATGGGAAATTAAATAAGTCTTATTTGCATAATTTACGCAGTCTGGTAGCCCTAGGGTGTCAACACATCAAGTAATACAAATGCAGCAAGACAAGCAGGCAGGAGAAAAGGGGTATGTATATATAGCACTGTTATTGTGCCAGTGTCAAATCTTTGAAGCTCCCTTTTCTTTCGTCTTCACTCAAGCATTCTCAACCGCAACCACACTTGTAAACATATCTGCGTATGTTTAGAATCAGGAGGCAGGGTAAGGGCATATAAAACATGAAATGAATATGTAAGCAAAGAGTAAATGGGGAAAAAGGAGTCAAGCCATCAAGAGAAAAAGAGTGACTCTCAAACTGATTGCCTTTGAAAAAGGAGAAGCTAGCAAGCAGTTCGATTTTACAGAGAAAGACGAGGAATGCAACGATGGGGAAGGACAAAAACAGATTTCGAATTCTGATTTAATTTTCTATACATCACTTGTCCACTTGTACTCCGTTGCATACATGAGCACCCCTCGTTTTTTCTTGCTTATAAATAGCTAAACATACATGTCTAGCCAGAGAAGCCTGATTGATGTTGCCAGTTCCAGTCTTTTACTTTTTGATAACTACTCACTCGAGTTCACAAGACTATTGCGTCATTGGTACGCAACGAACCGGCTGAAGGAATAACTACCAGAATCACTTAGGTTTACTTTCCATGCTTCCCAGTTAGCTTTGCTTTCCTTCTTACACATTTTTATGTTTCCTGGAGAAAAGTAACGTTTGACTTTGAGTGACTTTAACCAAACAAGCGTAAGCAAAGCATAACCTACCACTTACGCCCACTGCATTATTATTCGCTCATTCAACTTTAATTTCAGATCATATTACACATTATTAATGCGACTCACAAATATATTGCAAAATTCGACTAAATTTTGCTTGATATTTGCTTGTTTGCTGTTTTATTTCGCCCAATCCCAAATCCCAATTTTTAATAGTTTCATTGGAATCGTGGTGGTGGAGGTGGATGTGGTAAATAGCACGTAATATGGCTTTCCAAAACATCAGCTTTTACTGGTGATTATTATAGTATGACGAATAAATACACAGTAGTAGTAGTGGTAGTATTTTCAATAAAACGTATGGGTAAATAGCAATAATACTAAAATATTTGAAGGGAGTTTGTATAACATGTAACTTCAAACTGACAGGAGCGGTGGTGGTTTGTCAAATTTGAAATCATTTGAAATTGTGGGGGTGCCACAAGCTGTTGCTGGTAAAATATGTTGGCTGAAATAATAATAATAACAAGAATAAAATAAAATAAATACGCAATTATTGTATGACTTTATATAGGAATTCAATGAGTGACGTTCTATGGACATGAGGGAGTAGAGAAAAGGGACAGTACGGAACATTAACAAGCTACTAAAATACTTATTGTGAGTTTGATCTGCATTCATAGAAAGTACAACTAATAAGTTTTATTAGGATTTCAAGTTTCATTATCGCAGGACAGGCATACACGTCAAATGCGGTGGTCCGGCTGAACGTTCAACTGACGGATGTCTCAAAGCTGAAGGGAATTGTTGTCCAGTTTGAAAATGACATAAAAGAGTAAATAAGCTTAGCTATAACAAACATAAATGAATTTACTGCATACCATTTTATTTGGCATGACTCACGATAGAATAAAGAAGAAAATACAGATATTACTAAAAAAAAGATAGTCCAGTTTCGTATGCCATCACAAATTCTGCGTATTATTAATCGCCACCAGCTAACTAGAAAGCTACTTGTTACCTTTAATAAACTGTGTGAGCGATTAAAGTACAAAAATTTTAAGGGGAATACCAGAGCCAAAATTTGAATTTGGCCTAAAACAAGGTTCTTTATTCAATCTAAATAGCATATAATAGTAGTAGTAGTAATGTTTCGTCACTTGCACTATGTAGAGTGGTGACTTATGATTATTCTGTATTTTTTATCCTAATTGACTAATTTCAATTTTACTTCATTATCGTATTAGCAGTGAGGCTAATGCACTTTAAGTAGAAAATCAATTGACGTCATTACGACTTGATTTGTTCTCTTTTTAAGTTCAAGAACGGTCAAGCAATGTATGTAAATTTAGTTAAGCTTGTACAATATTTTTTGTGTCTTTGTCCTATGGGCTACGTGATGTATGAGTTGATAAAAGCCAAGAGAAGAAGAGAATTCTTTGCCTATTACTTTCAAGCTACTAGCAAGAGCAGAGCAGAGACAAGTTACATGTCTCAAATTTCCTGATAATAAAAGCTGTACATTTTGTATTTTCAGCAGCAACCACCTTGCCCACCACCTCACATTTTTTACTTGCATTTTACCGTATTTTATCATATTGACAAAAAAACTATCAGAAATCATTTCTACACATTTTAAGAGATTCATACCCTCTAAAATAGGTATGTGGTCCTTCAGCAAATAAAACACGACAATATCTCACCAAAACCAAACAACATACTTGATGACAGCGTCAAGAAACGCAGTATGTGTATTTATGAAAGAGAGCTACCATTTGGCTCTGGCACGTTTTTTCTTTATGTCTATATTATTATCCTTCCATGGCTCTAGTCTAGAGGAGATCCTTGACTAGGATCACAATCTTTAGTTCAAGCAAACGATCTCTCTCCCTCTCTCTCTCCAAATAGCCTAGACACATCATGAAAACAAGTTTCCCAACTTTTGACTCCTTCTTGCTTCCTCCACTACTACACTCATTGAATGAAATGAAAGATTAAATGGGAATATTGGATGCTCAATCTGTAGCAAAGAAAGGACATCTGCCTTTTTCCGCTTTCCCCTCAGAGGACCAAATTCAGTTTGTAGAGAGTACAAAGAAAAATATTTGACATGGAACCGTCACTACTTGTGTGACTGTAGTCACATTCTCGTTTTACGCAAATATGCAAGACTGTTGGAATTATAATTCCCTTTTGCTTCATCCCAAGTGATCCCTCTTTGCGATATCATTATTTGTCCAAGAAAACTACTAATTGCGTATGTATACAAATCACTGGGCCTAGCTAGCTAGGCAAAAAGCAAAATCTTGCTTCATCGACTTCAAGTCCTTAAGCATTTTCCTAGTTCAGAGTGCTTGCTGCACAGAAAACATTTGAAGGAAGTTCAAGAACAACTTTTTCTTCTCTTATTCTACACATGCAATCCAATTCAAATAAGTTGATATCCTCATTATACCATCAAAGACTTTAACGATCCCTTTCTCCTCCTTTTTCTTCTTGTAACAAGACCTTTTCCAAGAAGTAGACATTGTGGAAGCAGAACTTTTCATATTATTTGTTTCCATCCTTGCTTCGATGTCTGACGTAACGAACTCTCTTTGTATATGGGCTTAAGAGATACTTCTATGATTTTATCTTGTTTATCTGATGATTGCAGGTACCAGCTATTCAGCAGTTTTGCTCTAACACTAAGGAATACTGTCCGTCTATCCCAGGACCGTCGGGACCTCCGGGGAAAAATGGTCATAAAGGTAAAAATGATGATTTTGCTGTGTAGGAAAAGATAACAATTTTTGTCTAGCTGTTTGAATTTCTTTCTAAAGTTTACAAGAGATAAGTAGACTTAATTATGTATGTCATTATCTTAAACAGCGGTAGCACAATAAATTTTGTTACGTTATTTACAGTTGATGCGGCTAATTAGAACTTAATTTGAAGTACGCAAGTGTGGTTCCGAAGAGTATTTTACTAAAAAAATGTAATGTCGCAAAATATTTTTAGGGGACAGAGGCGAGCCCGGTTTACCCGGTGAACCAGGTCATAGAGGTCATCAAGGTGCTCCTGGATTACATTGGACCTCGAGGACCAAAAGGCGAACCTGGAATCCCTGGTATGAAAGCTGTTTGTAGTAGTAGAACAAACATTTTATGTCTAAAGCATCATTGATTCAAAGAATCCATGCCGAAAAATCAGAACAGAAAGAAATTAAGCTAATGACATTTCAAAAGCAGCCAACAAATTTGCAACCGATATGGACAAACATAATATTTAACTGTAGAAATCTGCTAAAACGAATCACCTGCATTATTGAGACATTCATCATATTTGTTGTGATTTTTCTAAAGAACCGCAGGAAAATACATACATACACGATATTCTATTTTACCTGTGCTACGTGGATATAATGACGTGTTCACTAGGTGTAAATAAATTGGTTTATGTTTCTAAAGCTTCCTCTACAGGAAACCTCAAGTAAAAGTAAATTGAAAGAAAGTAGGGAAAGTAGCAAAAGAGGAAACACAGAGAGGAAACTAGAGGGAATGAATGATCACTCTTTTCAGAAATGTCATTCTGTCATTCCTTCTCCTCACGTTTTCTTTTTGCCTTGTCAAGTATGTACTCTTGTTGTATTTTCTTGATTTTTTTGTTGTTTGGTACTTAATCTCCCACTACTACTATTACAACCAGTAACTATTACAATAGTGTTAGCTATATACTGATGTATGCTATGCTGGTAGGTCCTTCTGATCCTATTTTAACACTGCAAAGCAATGGCTGACGATTTTATTTGAGAAAAAGTAAGAGAAACATTAATACCACAGCAAACGCAAACCATCAAGACGAAAGACGCGTTCACTCACGGTTGCTTAGGTTGGTTTTGGTTTACATTTCCAT
>JAHZMZ010003905.1:0-12352 GCA_027743805.1 Lepidocyrtoides sp. E14 | reverse complement strand
ATTAAGATGTTATCGTCTTGTGTGACTGTGAGTGTGTGTGTGTGTGCTTGTACATTTGATGTTATCATTATTCTGATGTATACTGGTCTACACACACAGTTATTATTATTATTATTTTTGTACATTACAGATCAAGACATATTACATCATGCAAAAAGGAGAAAGACATACCGATTGCAGAAAAAAAATATGAAACAAGCTGCTGCTGCTGCTGCTACTCTGCTCTTAAGTTTTGTTTTTTTTTCTCTACCCGTAAAATGAAACATAATATCGCATTTTAAACGATTTTTATTATAGAGTAAAACAGGAACAGGTCCTTGTTTACCAGGTGATTTTCTTTTTCTTTTCTTAAAAAAAAATCTCTTTCGTCAAAAATGCTTCATGTTTATTACATTGTTTTTTTCGATGATGATATGTGTGGATAATGTCAATAAGAAAAAAAATATGCTGTCTTGTCGTACTCGTCGTAGGTATTAATTTTTTTTAAGTGCACCATAATAATGCAAAACACTCTTTTACGACATCCTTGTTAGCTAGCTGAAGAAACTACTACTTTGAAAGTTTTTTGGACTGTGTACATATCTCTGCTAAATTGCTGGTTGCACTGCTTGTTCACTACCTGGATTAGGAAAAAAACCTAATCATCATCAACAGAATTGGAAAAAGCTATTCTTATTTTATTTTTTTTTCGCACAGATTTTCAAGTAGTTTGGTGGTAAGTAGGATCATAATATGAGGATAGAATGAAATCAAGCAAGATAAAATGAGATGATGTGTAGGTATATCAATTTCATTTTTTTTATTCTACATTTCTCCATCTCTCTCTCTCTCTCTTCTTTTGAATATTGTCATATTGGTATAGTAAGGAAACTATAAAGATAAGAGAAAAATCACAATAATAGCAGCACCAGCAGTAATATATTTTCACCTAGGCAGTTAATATGTAATGGCAATAACAATAAGACAAATACAAAGTATGAAATGTTGGCCGTATCTAGAAAGTGGTTCTGTCAACTTGAACACATTTTACACAGCCTCTTCTTCCCATTCCAATCTCTCTCTCTCTTACTCCGTTCCTCTGGTGACAAATGGATTTGCTGTGTTACGTACACTTTTATTTTAGGACAATCCTCATCATCTTGTTGACGCGTGGGAGTGGAATAGTTCAACGATTTGCAGACACACACACACACAGTCTTTCCTATTTAATGTGTATACCTAAAGTACACTTTTTTGGCTGAGCTGACTGATGATATAGGTATAAGTACATGAATTTCTTATGACGGTTTTTTGGCAGTTTTCATTCAGGTATATTATAACCTTGCTTGTTAGCCATTATCATTTTTTAATGCAGGTAAAGTGATTCACTTGAAATGACATGTCATTATTTGCCAAAAGTAAAAGCTGCTGCTTTTTGCAAGTGAATTAGCTTACATTTTTTTTACTTTACTCGCTTACTCATTTACAACAAGAACCTCTCAAAGTAGTATATAATATTCTTTGTATATCCGCGGATTTCACTCATCATGGAAAGCGGTATACAGAATTGGCAAATGGATAAGTAATGTCAGAAAACCAGAAAGGGAGAAAAATCGTTTTGTTGGGTTTGTTCGTACTTAGCGCAGTAATGGAGATGGATTATAATAGCTGTGTAGTATGTATGTATTGCGTGGGCAGTAGTAGTGGCCTAAACGTAGTAGTAAATTAATGTGTTCTTTTGTTGGCATTGGCATTGTTCTGATTTGATTTGATATTTTGTTATGATAATTTAATCGTCCATGTAAGTGTAATAAACAAGTTGAAATCATGTCCGCCACAGTACTCTGCTGCTGCACCTGTAGCATTATTTTTTTTTACGGCAGCTGTATGTGTACGTACAAAAATCAATGTCACAAAATTTAATTAGGTAATGAATACACAGACAGATAAAGCTATATATTTTTTATGCATAATATTATTATAATAGAAGCATAAAATATTTTGCTGAGTTGTCATTTACCATGAAAAAAAAATCAAAACTTTTGACATTGTAAAAATGATAGTGACCATTAAAAAGTACATTTTGTTAGCGTTTTGATCTGTAGCAAAAGCAAAACATTAAAATTTTTATTATTTAGTAGTAGTAGTAGTAGCATCCAACACCATTAAAAAGTTTTATTACGCGATGATAAGAGTATTGATAAGGTAACAGGTTCTACTGTAACAATTATGTAGTCAATTTGCTTAAAAGCATGTATGTACCTAAAATAGACTTGGATTCAATTAAAAGCCAATTTTTTTTACCAAAAAAAAAGTGACAAGCAACGGTTTTCTTCTGAATGATAATACACATTATTGCTAAATTCGGACTAACAAGAACTAATCCTCTTTTATTTTGCACACCTTTTTATCAAATATTTTGAGCTGTCCATTTTGCTCGCCTTAATCTTTTTTGATACTAATTTAAAATTAAAATAAAACCGTGTCCACTTTTCGTCTCCTTTTTCAAAAGAAACATATATTTTTTTGCAAGCATGCTTGTTTTCAAAGTAATTTGGAAAACCATTTACCATGTTTTCTGGCTTGAATGAGTATATCAGGTTACAACCGGTTGCTTGTTTGGCGATTATCATAATAATAATAATGTATACATACGTCCACATAATACTATTTGCACTACTATATACTAGCTATCATACTGCTTGATGATGATGATGATGAAGATGATATTTTTTTAAAGGAATCAAAGCACTCAAAAGAAACTGTGTGATGGGTTGATATGATGTGGTGGCATAAAATGACTTGAATTGGACACTTGGCAACACCTAATGCTGCTGCTGTTGCTTAAGATGATGATGATTCGCTGCACCCTTCAAAAAAAATAGTTATCATATCTTTGCATTTTGGAAGGGAAGGGAAAAACCACCATCAGAACTATCATCACACTGATATCATGATGAACAACACGTCGTTTAAAATAGTAAGTTGTAAATAGCATTATCATTATTATTATCATCCCCTTATCAGTTCTTCTTTTATTCATCATGCATGTTTAATGTCAAAGTGTACTTGAGTCAAAAGAAGAGAATTGAGCTCTCCTCTTCTTTATCCTTTGTTTCACTGAAAATAATAATCCCATTCAACAAAATCCTTTAACCTCTCTTCTTCTTATGTACCATCCAAGCAAAAGTTACTTAACATTTTTCACTTGATTTTTTAAAAACACGCTTAGAAACAATCAGCATGCTGACATGATCATCATGTTGATGATGATGATCCGCATCCGTTATAAAAATAATTTGCATGTGTACGCATGCAAATAAGATCCTATTATGTTTTACATTTTTATATGATTATTTAACTATCTATGGAATCGGGTTTTACAAGTTAGCCAGTCATAATACTATCCTTCGTTTCTACTTCTTATTTTCCTTTTACTAAACTCTCCAAAAAATCTCATTGAAATCATTTGATTGAACAGAAGAAGACAAAGATGAAAGGCACACTCCTTCTTCTTCTTCACTTTTCTTTTCTCGTAATAACGAGCTTTGTATGTATGTATGCATGTATGTATGTACCTACGTACAAATATGGATGCCTACCAATTCTGTAAAAATAATCGCAATGGATTTGATTTTTTTTAGTTTAAGCCTGTCTCTCTCTCTTTCTGTGTGTGTATAAGTATGTCGTGTCATGTCAAACTGGATGGACAGATGGATGGAATGGATAAATGCGGTGGTGGTAGTAGTAGTAGTAGTAGAGCGTAATCACCCCAGTGATTTTTTTTGCAGGATGAATGTCTTATTATTATTTTTATTACGCATTTTCGAGCAAGTGTCGAGGAGAAATCCTTATTATTCATGAAAGTTATTATGATTTTTTTTCTTCTACTCTGTTGTTGTATGTCTATTACACCCACCATCCTTAACTAAACTCTACATAAAAGTAGACTCGCATTTGAAAGAAAAATAATTCTATTTGGTTTATGCATATGAATTGATCATGATGATTGATTGTGCTGAATCTACAGAATAAAAAAAATAAATAAATGTTCACTTTGGAACAATGGTAAAAAAGTCTTATGATTGACAGAAGGAAAATTGGCATTTCTAATTGCATAATATTTAAATGTATAATTAGAAGGTAAATCAGTAATTATCACACGTATATATCGCTACACTGAGAAGGTTGTGCATTTTATATATGTACGCTTTGTAAAACTAGCAAATCAATCGATTGAGATCAATACCTAACCTATTTTTCATTTTGTGATATTTATCTCCTTTCTGCTACTCACTCACTCACTCAAACATGTGTAACCATCACCATCACCACCACTACCATCAAACAAGGAAGGTCCGCAGAGGAATTGAACTACCTATTCATAAGCTTTCATATAATATGTGACGCCTCTTTTCTAAAGATGATGAATTACCTGATTAAAAGAAGGTTCATTGGAAAGGTTCTTTTTTTAACCCCGTCGTATGCAAAATTACCTGCAAACAAAACATGATGTCTACTGACTTATATAGAAAAAAATATGCACATCACAACTTCATTATTATTTACTTTTTATTATTATTATTATTATTATTATTATCACCCTTCCTTCAAGGGACAGCAGCAGGCAGCAGAACAATAATATAATCTATGTGTAGAATATTATGCACACATGTCAGTAGCCAACGTCATTTAAAAATCCCAAAAAGAAAAAAAATTGTTCTACTACTACTGCTTCTGCTGTTCTTGCTCAGCATTTTTCAAAACTATTATACTTCACTATCTTCATCTTCTTCGTCAGTCATTACATCACCCGTCACATCACTCTACTGACTAATAAACAGACTAACTGCTAACTACTTCTCTAACTTGCCACTTTTTTTTTGTTTGGACAACAAGGCTGAGCTGCTGCATTGCATAATTTTTTTTCCACGTCTATATTTGTGAATGAACAATAACGACATTTTACTACTTAGAAGGACTTGAGGATCATTCTTCTATTTTCAATGAATGCAATGCCAAAAGCATGTTCCTTATATGGGTCTGAAATTTAGTAATTTAGCTCGGCATAGAAATTCATTTGATGTAACAAAAAATATACAGAATTTGAGCATATGCGAACATGCAGTACATTTAATGTACGCACAAACTTCAATTATCATGATTTACCAATTACAAGCTTGAATGGAAAAATGAATAGGCTCATGTGAAAAAGAAATGAATATCACACATTAAAAGTGCCTGCAGTTTTACAGTGAACTATTTTATATGAAAAAAATGCTGTAAGCAAATTTCTTGCACACATTTTAAGTCAATATTTTTTTACACTCTTGGTATGGATTTACTTCACTTGATTGACAGAAATGGCATTATATTTCTGCTTATATTACAAGTTTTCTGGTATTTCGCAGAGATGTTTCTATTATGCAACTTTGTCTTCTTTAAATTTGCTAAATTACTGAATTAAAATAAAATGCTTATTTAAAGCAAGCCAGTTTTGCAGCTAGACCAAAATAAAATTATAGGAAGCAAACTTTATTATTAAAATGTGGCTCCATTCGAAAAAAATAAATTTTAGTATGCAGCTGTGCAAAGGTCGGCAAAGTTTAAAGTTCAAATTGCATATTACACTTCATGAAAACATATGGGAAACATTATTATTACCTTGTTTCCTTCATTTGTTCAAAATGTTGTGTGCTTGACATCAGCAAAAATTCTACTTTTCAACCAAATTGACACAAAGACAAGAGTAATAACTGTTTCAAAAAGAAACATCCTAACTAAAGTGTTTATTTATGCACACACTATTTTTTTCCTCCCTTTTTGCATCTGCAACTCACAAATTTTACATGGTAATATGTATGATATGATATACTAGATGAAAATGCTAAATGCTATATTAGGAACTATATGGACACTCTCCCTTCCCTTCACGATAACTTTTCATTACCATAGACATATGGAATACTATGATATCGAGTTACTCCTCATTCCCTTCCATTGCCACTTCCAACATCAAAAGTAAAAAGAGAGAGAGAGAGAGAGAGAAAAGAAGATATTAATCACCAACGTCAATCCATAATTCACCACTAATTAATTTAATCAACCATTTTTTTCCCCTAGCTTCGTCCTCCTCGTCGTCATCATTATCATCCATGGTAGTTAGTTGATCAGGTGGGTGGAAACCATGAGTTGAAAAACAATAAATTTTACCATGTAAAGCAGCAAAGTTAAACATATCATCATCATTTACTTGTTTGTCTCTTGTTATATAAATAATGCTGCTGCTCTTTGCTTGCTCCCGATATATATTCCTCACCATTTCTTTTTTCATATCCCCACCAACACGTCTGTTTTATAAAATATATATTTTTTTATATTATGGGCCAAAGTTGTCGTCGTCACAGATTAAATATTTGCCTTTTTCTTCAAAATTAAGTAAATCCCTTTTTTCCTATGATAAATGAAATGGCAACAAGAATGAACTTTTTTTTTGTTTGTTGAGAAGAAAAACAAAGTGATTATAATAGAGAGACCGGATGAAGGATTTCATCAAGACAAGTTTGCAAAATGGGTATAAAAGTTCAACGCGTTCATCATTCGTTCATGTTTAGCTTGCTTACTTAAAAAAGCGGTATAAGATAAAAAATGCTTATAGTTTCCTTTTGAAACAATTTATTTTATGTCTCTTTATAGTATGTTTTTTTCCTCTTTATTCCACCCTCTATCCATCCACCTCCATTTTAAATCGCACTTCAAATTTTTCAGGTTTAGCACAACAACAGCAAAAGCACAAGTCCATGTGTGGAAGAAGAATAAAAAAAACATGGGTGAGGTAAGATAACTTTTTAAATGCTAGTTTCCATTAATTGTTGTCGTGGTGATGATGGTGAGCGGCAGCAGGCGGGTACACACACAGGTGTGTGTATATATATATAAAGCGGACTTTTTAGCATAATGAATGATAAAGGAAAAATCTACAACACTACCCATTTATTTTTTTGACTTTTAGACCGACTTTTTTCATGTAACTTTTTCTTAACAAAGTTATGAGCATTTCACTTCCAAAATTTTCACCTTATTATTAGGGATATAGGTAAATGCACAGCTCGTCATAGTATCGATTAATATCACTGCCCTGTGTGTGTAGTAGACTCAAGTTTTAACCTCAATGATTTCACTGTGTTTCCAGAAATTTGTTTAGAAAATTTTTTCCAAGTTGATTACACAGATGGTAACTACAAGCATTCAAACTTTGCAGTGACTTTCCAGTTTTTTTCACCTGGTAAAATAATATGCATGTGTTTGTGCTATGCATTATGCATAGTCTAGGACTCATTTCGATATGCTGCTTTAAGAACATTTTTAGATAAAGGTATGCGCATAGGACAGCAGTTATTTTGAGGATCTACCTACCTGTACACTTTTATCTTCCTTTGCAAAACTCATCATAAGTAATCGCATTCTTATTTTTGAAACCAGCCAATTCACATTTCGTCTAGTATTTTTTTTTTACTTTTTACTCTCTTCTCTAACAATTTAAAAAAAGTTTACCATAGGCATCCCGATGAATCTGGATTGGAGAAGAATGAGTTGAAAGGAGGAAAGAGAAGTACTTAGAAAAATGAATCATACATCAGACAGACGAGCTTCTGTTGCTGCTGCTGCTGAACAAATGATTAAAATGAATGGAAGTTTCAAGTTTATTTTTTTATTTCTTCCAGAAGAAGAAGCTTAGCAAGGACATGCATGTGTACAATATATAAATCCATTCACTTTTCTATGTCTATTTTTTTCTCAGCTCTCTCAGCAGCAACCCAGAAGAGTGTACAGGTGCAAAGATGTCAAAGTCAGGGAAAGAAGAATTAGAGTAGCAGTAGGTAGGAAAGGAATGTCTTATTTTAAGAAAATGACGCAAGCAGTAGACGGTGAGTAGGGAAATGAAAACAAGTTGAAGGCTTTTATAAAGAAAGAAAAGGTAAAAAAAAGAAATATTTTTTTCCAGCTACTGCATAACATTTTGACTAGGTAAACTTCTAACGAGATTGTAGAGTTTGGATTTTTGTAATGCCGAGAAAAATTTCGCTTTGAATGCTTCACCGCACGCAAAAAACCTTTTATGCTCAGCTTTATTAGTAGATGGAAAACATTTTCAAACTAATCAATGAAGAGTTGATAGTATCAATTACATATTATGCATTTTATGCACTAACCTGTCACTTTGATAGAATTCCTTGCAATGCTACAAGTGTATGAATGACAAATGTCATTCCGTGCAACTTTACACGCATATTTGACTACATTCAAAAGCATTTTCTTTTTTTACAGTCATTGTTCCCTGTTCTAAAAGGTCAAGCCGCTTTATTGACTTGAAAATTATCGAGGAGAAGTGCTAACCAGCGTAAATAAAATGTAATTCAGATGTACCCTATTTTTGTTAATTTTCAGCATAAGAGTTATGAACATGAAACTTCCAAACATGGCAACAATCCTTTACAGGTAGAAATACATAAAGAAAAAAAAACAAAATCAAGAGATGGACTGACGCGGTGGACGGAGAGAGAGGGAGAGAGGAGAGAATGCCTTATCATCAACAGCGTTTTGGAAAGTTTGCTTTTAAACATGTTATCTTGAATGATCTGTGAACAACAATGCAATGACTTGGGTATTCGATTTTTGTACTAGATGTTGTCAAGGCTGGATCCGTGTTGGTAGTAATAATGACTATTGACTAGAAGAGACAATGCCTTATGCCTTCATACAGTTTATCTGGGGCAACGTAAAACGATTGGAAGCGAAGTAAGTACAATGAAGTCATGCATGTGTGACTAGGTATGTGCGAGTGCACCCAATTTTGCACGCATAAAACCAATCTTAACTGCTGTCTAATAAAAAGCAAGGAAGAAAATTGAAACTGTAATAGAAAAGATGGTGTGGAGTCATACACCGTGCAATTTTACGAGCCATAAAATCAACAAGAGTCTCTATAAAACTTGGAGAAAGTGTTGAAAATTAAAGGAGTGAGCTACAAGCTACATACAATTCGATTATAATATGTATTTAGTTGAAAATAAAGAGATTAGAATATTAGAATGTTTTTCTGTTTGAAGCTTATTATTTTTTTATGTTAGCTGTTAATTCGAACAAGTAATGAAAAAGCTATTACCTGATTGTTTTTTGGTTTATTCATTCATCTGTTTTTTGAAAGGAATACCATATAATCCGTATACACGCTCTAAAGAGGATTTTAAGCTGGTGTCACTGTAGACAACGTCACTACAAGAACAATAATGTCTTACGCATAAAATGAAATATTGAGTACACACAAGCACGTGATTATTAAAAGTTCTAAAAATATATATGTGCAGTAAATAAAGCTGAGTTTAAAACTTTTTGTTTTCCCTTAAGTTTTCAATCAAATTAATGAAAGCACTCTGATAAAACACTCACATTGCACTTTTAATCCTTCTAAAAAATCAATTGTCATTAAAAGTCTGTTTTTTGTATTAAAGTTATCACTATAAACGTAGTGTCACAAATACAATCCAATTTTTTTTCCAATCAACGAAAGCTTTTAAATATTTAAATTAAGTTGAGATACAGTCACAGTTATAAAAACTCATGCATGTTCTATAAATATATCTACAGGTAAAAAAAAAGTTTTGCACAAAAAAACCAAAATCCATGCACTCAAAAAAATCTATTATTATTATTATTATACAACCGTTTAAGAAAGAGAATCACAAAATTGATAATTTATATATAAGCACTTCACAAATATTCACTCGCTCACTAAAAAAAATACATGTACTCTCTTGAATTTACCAAAAAAATCTCAATCAGCATCCCTTTTCCCGTGTAAGTGGTGTGTTTTATTATTCTCTTTTTTTTACTTGACTTCTTGCTGCTCATGCGGCCGCTGCTCTTTTTTTTGACAATTGTTGTTCTTCTTCGACTGTTAAACCAGCCGGTACATCATTTCTTCTGCAGTGGGACAGTGAAGGAAACACACTGATTAGCTTTGTCCTGTTGCTCAGTGAAGAAAATGTTTAGAGTGAGAGAAGGGCTGATGATGAAAAAAGAAGAAGAAAAAAAAGGTAGAGGTAGTAGTAGTAGAAAGATAAAAAGATTTGTATGCATGCATTCATACATACAAACATGCATACACTCATGGACTCATGATTATTATTATTATTACGATTATCCTTATAATAACTTGTTTGTTATGTTTGTCTTCTTGTGAGGAGATGGAGAGGTGGTTTTCTGAGCTTTAAAAACGACACATAATGCTCGGATAATGCTTGCTGAATGCTTTAAAATTTTTTTACCTAAATATTCTCTAGACGAGATAACAATGCAATGCAATAGCAACGTGGACTAAACTAGCCGACTTGTCTTTTCACTCTTTTGGTGGGATAATATGCATAGCATACATACAATGCAATAATGTCTGTGTCCTAGTTGGACTGGACGAGAAGACCAAGATTTGTATAATGTTGTTCGTTAAAAAGATGATATGACGACCATACGTTAGATACATACGACGATGGTGATGACCAAGATGATCCATCCATCCATCCATCCATCCAAGCGCACATTATTACCAAGTTTGTTTGGGTGGCCGTTAAGGCAAAAAGTAATATTAGGCAGTGCAGCAGCATCAGCAGCAGCACTACATATCACCATCAACAATAACAGCAGCAGCATAAAAAATGTTTTGTGTAACAACAAACGACATTGTATGCCATGATATGATGATGATGGTCCTCATCGGGCTAAATAATAATAATAATGTAACAAGCGTGAGCATTGTAAAAAAAATATAAAACGCTCAAAATAGTCATACGAGGTTATCCGTGCGTTACGGCATCTTATCATCAGGGAAAAAAAATTACTAACTATAAAGATATCTGTGTTTGTGTGATCATCATTTTGCTTATTATTATGCTCTATTTTGGTACATTACTTACACAATGCACCGCGCTAGCCTGCGGCTTAGGAGAAGCGTAGCACAGTACAAAAAAAAGTCTAACGTTGTGTATGAAGGACTCCTAATAATAATATTGTTCAATTTCCGAGATGGTTATGATATTACAAGACAAAAAAATATTTGGAGACATATATCTCTTGTCGTTAGGTTGACTTGGTATTTTTCACGACTCTATTAAAACTGTCAGGTAACTAGCACTAGAAGCAGTAGTAGTCAAGTCAAGTCATCATTCCCATTTCATTCCCATCCAACACACTTTTCAACTGCTTTTATGTAGCAACTACGCACAGAAAAAAGTTTCCATGATCGCATTACGATGATGACCACTTGAAACTTTGATGATGTAAATATATATTATGCATGTATATGTATGTCTTTGGGTCTCTGGATATTATTCAGTGTTAGATTTATATTATTAGCATTTTAGTTACAACAACATATGAAAAAAATGAGCGTTCAGTGTTGTCAAATCAGGTATTATTTCAGTTGCTTTATTTTTTTTGACATTGACAAGTTTCTGATGACGCGAAGAATTTAGCAGGTTTGTCAGCTTGGAAAAGTTTAGACTTTTTAGTGTCAAGTAGTGTTTGTCAAGCAGTTTGTATAATAATATATGCATATATAGCCAATTTTCCATTTTATTCACAACGAGCGAGAAGCAGTTTTTAGAAAAAGAAAAATATATAATCGTTAAAAACAGAAGACAATAATGTGCTAATATCGCCAAATCCCGTATGCCAATGGACATTCATTACCAACCTACATTTTTTTTTCTTCCTCTTTTTGCGTGTTCTTCCACTACCTATTTTTATATATTTTTTTCTGCCTATTTTGCATGTTCATCCATTTCCAAAAGCATTTTAGTTTCTTCTTTTTCTTCATACAACAGCATGGCACAGCAGGTAACAAAAAAAAAGTTTTTCATAGAACATGCTAATTATGCAAACCACATAAGTTATTGTTTATAGTTTATGTTTGTCAAGATCACTTCTCCCTCTCTCTCTCTCTTTCTACTTTAATTTTTCTTCTTCTTCTTCATAGCTTCATCCAGTTCATCTCATCTGCATTATGAGTCAGTCATTTGACTGGTGATGGTGGGAGGTAGTCAGCAGCATCTGTCATTGAGCAGCAGCCTAGAAGCTTCACTCCACTCCATACAAATTTATTTTTTTTGATCAAATGCAGGTACCGGCGAAAGACAAATTGTATTCATATTTTAAGTTGCATATTATAAAAGATTTAAAAACCTCATATAGATGGGTATACTTAGCAGGCGTGTGCATAAATCATACGATAAAATAATATGACAGCATAATCAGCAACATTTTTGCATCGGCGTTATCCGGATGTAGTGGGTTGTCATGACATCAAGTTCTGAAATAT
>JAHZMZ010003904.1:2794-19425 GCA_027743805.1 Lepidocyrtoides sp. E14 | reverse complement strand
TTTATGTTGGATGGAAACTGTAAGGAAAGTAGGAATCTCCATGTATGGCAGGCAGGAGTGGTTGTGTGTGTGTGTGTGTCTCTGGGTGGAAAAAAGAAGAAAAGAATGCTGACGCCCGCATCTCTTTTCGCCAACTCTCGCTTGCTTACTGAGGAATATGACACTCGACGGAAGTGTTCATCGCTCTCTCTCTCTCTCTCTCAGGATGGTTTATTCATTGTAAAAAATCTCATAATCTTTACTTTGCCAGATTTTTAGCGTACCTTTGAAGAAGATATAAGTCTCCTTTGCTTGCTCGCTCATTCATAGTGGCAGACACAGACACACAGTCTTATTTATTAAGGTTTCTGTTGCCACCGCTGCTGCTTTGTGAATACATGGCACTGAATAGGTGTGCATGTCCTCAGCTGAAACATGTGATGTGTTCGAAAAGAAAGAGAAAAAAAAGAAGGTAACGACGAAAACTTACTTAAGCAAATAGAACCAGTACAACAGCAGCAGTAGCAGCCAGCTCAACGATGCAACCTAGTTGGCATCAAATTGTATGCGTTCAAGAAAAACCCTTGCTTCTTTTTTAGAAAGGCTTCATCTTACACTTGAAAAAATATGGAAAACTTAGGATTCAGCAATAAAATTTTCAATATTTGTCTCATGCTGTTTTTTTAAAGCGTTCGTTCACTTTAGGTTGCCGATGATGCTGGTATGACGGTAGGAGGAAACTATTGACCGGTAAAATATTCCATATTTTTAACATTGTGTTTATAGTATGAGATTCTCTCTCGTTTTTTTATAAAGGTTTCCTCCCTCAACCTCCACTTTTGAAACAAGTAGAATTCAATGTGTCTCTGAAGCAAACCTCTTGAACGTTCTTTACAGGAGACTTGCTGAGTCGATATTTTCGTGCTTATTGCTTGCTTGATTATTTTAGTGGAAAACTTTTAAACAAATGGTTTATTCGTGTATAAATATGTTCATACTAGATATATATATTTTATATATATTTTTGTATTCACATGTAAAAAAAAGTATGATTCTGGGATCGTTTTTATAAACAAAGGTTTTGCAGTGTTAACATCAATCCAGATTCAGTAGGTTTTCTCATTTTTCCATCACCATGAATCTAAAATTATTAATATGTCATGGCGAGCACAGTATGAATGGGAAAGAAGTAGTTTTGAGTGTCGCATTATAAGTTTGCGTTTAAGAAAGTTAAAACAAGATCAAATAAGAATACCAATACTACAGAACATTCTATTCTCTTGATGATGATGATAACAAGTGCTTATAATCCTACTTGTGTGTTTGTGCTTATGTACACAATGAAAAGAAAGTGGAAAAAAAATTTCATACAAAATGAGTCTCGCTCTACTCTCAAAATAATTAATGGCGCTTAATTTTCCTTATTTGTTTTTTACATCACAAGCTCCAGCTACGCTTTTTTCATACTCCACTTTTACGAATTTTCCATTTTCTTTTAGAGTACGAAATCACTCATCATCAAACTCAAATAGCTTTTATTCTTATTTTTCTCATTCCCCTGTTCAGATTTACGTTCTTAAAAATCCGATGTCATTTGAAAAATATTATGCAAAAAAAATAGTCATTTAGCTAGCTACACTAGAAAACTCAAATGATTTTTGTGCTTTGCGACATTTATCTGCCTTGTCATTAGTTTTTTACTCTGTCACTCTGCTTAAAAGCAGTATTTCTCATCCTGTCATAAATATTTAGCTTGTCATACTTCTTGTTTTTTAAAGCTGAGACGCCACAAACAAGAAAACATTTTGCTGCAAAACACAAACTTTGGATCGACAAAAGAATAACTACTACAGACAGATAGAGAGAATGGCGCGCTTGGGGTAAGTTTAGATTCAATACCCCTTTCCAAAGTGTAACTTTTTTGGACACACACACACACAGCAGTACGCTGCGCTGCTGCAGCGTACTGCTGTGTGTGTGTGTGTCCAAAAAAGTTACACTTTGGAATCTGCAGCAGCGCAGATAATTTTTTTTTCTTTTAGATTTTCCATTGAATTTTTGGGACAACCTTGATGGGAGTAAAAGAAAGTGCTCCCTTGTGCATCCTATCGTTCCCCTCAAGTTGAAATTTACCGTCTTGACCTGCTCCTTGTTTATTAAATAACTTTTGATATTTATGAAATGCCTCAAATCTTATGTCCACGCTAGCTCTATTATTTCAAGTTTATGAATCCCAGGTAGCCAGCTTATTATAAAGGACCTACTACAGTGTCAATTGAAGCTTGTCGATTTATTTCATCTACCCCGTTATTTGATATGAAAAACATAAGTAGTTTATTTTGATAATAATGTTCGCATTATAATCTTCTGATGAAGTTCCCTGAGGTGAATCGGAAATTGTTGTCCTTCCACCGCCTTTCCAGTTGCCTGTCACAAACAGTCTGCCGGTGGAACTTTGAACGGCTTAACTTGGAATCGACTTGCTAAGTACTCTTGCCAAACTTCTAGTACGCAACTACATACATAATAATGTTGTTTGTACAATTTTGCAATGATTTCCTAATACGATATGTGCAAGCTTTCACTGGAATGCAATTAAAATTGATGGTAAATGCAAATAAATAGTTGATGAGATCTTACTTACAATAGCTATGTGAACAGAGCTTATATTCATCTAGGAAATTACTAATGGTTTGATGTAAAATGCAGAAAAGTCAAATTAATGATCTGATCAACTGGTCTGATAATTGAAATAATTCTGATGATTATAATCACGCTAGTAGAAAATGATATCTTTGGCAAAAGGCGGTGGGGCAGATGGAAAATTGAAGCGTATATTATAATTAAGATGGTCTACTTACGCTGTTTATAGACTTTTCAATTACATCGTGTACCATTTGCTTCCAATATTACCGCACAATCCTCAATAATAAATTATTACCAGTGTGACCACACAGCAAACTTCCATAAGTCCTGATTATTACTTGCAAGCAACTTTAGCAGTCAATCATATAAACTGCTTCAAGAGAATAATATCCTCTTCAAAATACCTTTGTCAGCCTCTGGCAGATGATTGTGGTCACATTAGAAATAACTGCTGCTGTACCTTTTCCGCCATTAATCCGTAACCAAAAGTCATTAAGACACGGAATTATTGAGGATATTCGAAGGAAGTTACCCCATCGTTATAAATGCTTTTTCTATACATGCATATAACTTGCCTACTTGCATGCACAAATAAATAAATATACATATATATGCATCGGTTATATTTAGCTTCCCGGAAAAAGAGCAGGGTACATTATATTCATTCATGAGAGTACAGAGGTGTCTTTTCATGTGAGACATTTAATATAGGTGTAGGAGGGGGAATGTGAAAAAAACATTTTCAATCAAGACTCTCCAAAAAAATGTCCTAATGTTACGAACATAAATTCATTTCAGAGGAGGGTTCCACATTATGACTTTCTCTCTACTTGCATGTCTCTCTCTCTCTCTCTCTCTCTGTTCTTGCTTGCTTTGGGATGGATATGAATGGAGCTAACGCTCACTTTGTCCTTTCAAGTTTATAGCAGCAGTCACGAACCAACAAGAGTGATATATGTTTTCGCCTTCCTCTTATCGACCACAAACAACATCACCATCGTCATCATGATCATCATGTGCTGGCATTCGTCTTGGAAGTCTAATTACGGAAAACATGTACCTTCTTCTAGAGAGAGAGAGGTATATACATTCATGCTTTGTGTTGCACCTACTTACCATTTTATGTGTGCATGCGTTTGTGAAATATTGAGTGAAAAACACGATACGTGATGATGATGATACAATGAACATTACCATGCTTATAACATTCTATAATGACTACTAACCTTACAATTGTATCACGTGGATTAAGAGTTTACACAGTTATAGGAAGATGAAGAGAAAATAATGTCCATGTTAAAATCTGAAAAGTATACGCTAATGTACATAGGCAGCGGTTTAGCGTTGTCATCCGCTGTGACAGTATAATCCAGCATCTTGAGAAGGTCATATAATAAGGAAAAGATGGCAGTTATATGATGAAATCACAGCAGTTCAAGTCATTCAGAAGAATAGACATGTTTCAGGTTTCCCTCCCACCGTTCTCTTGATCTGCTTGAACATTAGTTGCTTGATGTTGATGGCTGCTGCATAACTTCTTCCACAAGAATACATCTTTCACGGATTGCATGTCGCGCTGTCTGTCCATCCATGCGTGTTTTGGCACGATAGCTTGAAAACATTTTAAAAAATTCGATTATGTCGGTGGCAATGGATTGCTTATTTGCATGCACGCTAACCCTTTAACCTTTGCACATATATATTGTACATTTGACCCATGCAGATTGGTGATTCAGCAACTTTTCAGATTCGCTACTTTCTCACTGTTGGCATTCTGACATTTTTTATGAGCACACTGGTTTCCTTTTTGGATCGAACCTGTCCTGATAAAAGATAAAAGCAGTGCAGTATTATCCTATTTAAAAGGGGGGTTAACGCATTAAAGAGAAGTAGCGAAAGCAGCTACTACTCATTAGTTCCTAATGCCCAGTATAAATTGATGAAATGAAAAGTTTTACATTCTGTGGGATCTCTTTGACCTCAATGCTTCTCGTTTAATTTTAACTAAATGATAAGCCATAGAGTAAGATCTTTAGTCTCGATGCGGATGGACAGACACTGAAATTATTCTTAGTGTCTGCATGACTCAATGAATGTTTGCTTGAAAAGATGCTCATCGATTGAACCAAGTAGTAGCAAAAGAGTAAAAAGTACGTAATGTTCCATTCATTCGTTCACATTTCTCCTCAATATGGTCCCAACAAGATAAATGTAAGCATACGTTAAGTGTTTCCTTGTACACACATGTGTCTGATTTTTTTTATACATTTGGATGCAGTAAATGCATGGAAAAAATATATAATATAGGTTATTATCGATAGACTTATATAATATGTTACATGGTATAAAGTAATATATCGCATTTTCTGTTTTCATCAGATGCATGGGGGATAAAATAAAGAGATCCGCCTTTTCTTACCTTTTCAAGATTAATCTCCCAAAAAAATACGGCTAGCAGCAATTTCAGCCACATCAATCAACAAATAACTATCTTAGTATTTTTTTCTCTCTTCCGAAGCGAAATATGGTCGAGACTTGAGATGCTACTGTTGATGATAAGTTACCTTGACGACAAGATACGGTAGCAATTCGATACAATTTATTAATGTTCATACTACTTAACCTACCATCTTGAGCAATGGAGGAGTAATGAAGGAAAAAAAATGTGTGCACAAAGACATTCGTCACTTTTTCCATCAAATGCAGACAAACTCAAAGTCTACCCTTTTGCTATTCCATTGAATGTGCCAAATCTAATAATGAAGTTGTTGGAATAGTAAAATGTTCAAACGAAAAAGGACGCTGAGGTCATTACCAAAAACAGAAGGACCGTACGACATACCTGAGTTTTTGTAAAAAAAATAATAATATGACATGTCCTTTTTACCGTAAACACAAAATTTTCAAAGGAAAAATATCATCGTCATTGTTTTCTATCATTTAGCCTTCATACATCATTTGGGAAAACTGTGACAATAATCTCATTGTCAGATGCTATTCTTAGCATCTGCGGTTCTCAGCAGTGTCCTTTTCTCTGTATAACAGCACACTGACTGCTTGGAATAATTCGAACATCCGAAACTGAGAGGGAGTGAATGGAAAAAAATGGTAGTGAAACTTAATTTCCACCTTTTTATCAGACGGCGATATTTTGCTGAGTACAAAAAACACGGTGCCCTTTTAAACAGTAACTGGAGGGCACGGAAATGAAGCGAGTGTTGAAACAAAGACACGAAATGTCATTTACCCAGTAATTTATTGCTTGCCATCGGTGTAATTAAGTGGTTCGATTATAAAAATGACAAGGTTATGGAAGACTGTTGGAAATATTGAAATGCTCATTTCAATTCGTAGTGACAAGACAAGGAGAAAGTAGAAACAAGAAATAATAATAATAATAAAGTTACTATTGATAAATGGTGAATGTGGTTACGCAGTTGAGCTTTGGGTGGATAGCATAAACATCCCTACTGACTTTTTCCTTTACTGAGATGTAAAGTTGAGCTAATCCCTGAACCTAAACAAACAAGAAGCAAAGAATTTCTACAATAATTAACCTTTTACCGTCCCGGAATCTTGAATATCCGTTGTTTATGCATAACGTAAAAATTCTTTGCATCCCTACAGTGCACACGAATAGAATTAATCCAGTAGTAGTTGTAATAGCATAACAGTGAGGGAATTTAGAGTAGTCATTGAATATTCTAGAGAGTTCAAGTATCTCCAGCTCCCTTTTTTTTCTTTTTCCTTTGCATAAATATCTTGAACATTTTTCCACACTCCACATCTTATACTCACCCACTAGCTAGCAGCTCATGCTATTGCTGTTTACTATGCCACTTACCCCAAAAATGAAATGAAAGGACTGGCAAGAGACGACTACTTTACCTAAAATGCAATAATGGCTGTTTTTGTTATTATGTTTAATATATAATGGGAAGTTTTCTCCCTATGTCTCCTTCTCCACCATCTCTTTCCTTCTTTCATGAGCGTTAATGACCTGATAAGTCGGTGCGGTTAATGGGATTTCAAATGACTTTTCCCCACTTTGTGTATTCAAAGCCTTAATATCCAGTCTTTTCATTTGCCCACTTTAATTTTTAGTGTTGCGTTACATGTTTCGTACCAGAGAGTGTCGATAAGGAAATGCTGAAGAGAAGGAAAGAGAGAGAGAGAGAGAGAGAGAGAATGTAAGTGAGAAAACTCACCGGCATTCTCATCAGCAGCAGCATCTTCATGGCTCTCTAGAAATATTCCAGTAAGAGCAAGTAGATAAGGTGACTGTCCTTATCGTCATTACTTCATTGAGATGTACATTAGCTACAAGGATGAGGAGGTAATTAAAGTAATAATTAGACTAATGATTGCCAACACCAAATAGAAAGGATGAAAGAGAAAGGAATTCTACTGGATTTTCTCTTAGCAAAGTTTCCTTTATATTAAAAAAAAGAAAGCTTCTCTGCTTGTTCAACATTGTCCGAACAACAACCAACATACCATCGCCTCCATTACAAAAACACCATCATCAAGCCATGTAGTAGCTTTGTATTGGCAAAAGATTTTCTCGCTGCCGAAGTGGATTCTTTTTATGGGAAAAGAGAGCATTTTCTTCCTAGTCGATGAGATGAGATGCAGAGTAAATGGTGGTGGTACTAGTAGTGGCGGTGGTGGTGGTGGTAGTGGTGACTGGTGATGGTATGGTGGTGCTATGATACTCTAAGACCTACGAACAGCAGTTACAACAACGCAACCATTCCTTCCCGGTTACTCTTTACATAGTACTTAACAATTGAGATGTTAATACTTTAACTGGCACTCACAACAACTTTGCGAAATAATACAGGATATTACATTTTATCTTTACAGGCTAATCTCCGCTTTTTATTATTGCTGCCGTAGCTGCATATTACTTATCTCTATTATTAATATTTGCTCACTCACTACTACTACACGCTTTTGCTCCTGCTGTACAAAGAAGAAGAAGAAGCCATAGCGGCCCGAAACTAAACTCGTTTCCTTCATTTCATCTACTACTGTAGCTCTGGAGATTGAAAAAAGGGAGAGTGGAAATGTTATGCATGGTATGAAATTCAATTGTCTAGTTTTGTATATGGATACAGTTTGATAGTGGAAAAATGTAGATTACTTGTTTTGCTGGAAGGAGCAGCATGTGAGATGGGATGCAATATATATACAGGTTTATCCAATTTATTGCCATGCATAATATTTTCCCTCCCTAAGGATTTCCGAAATATGTAAGAAAACTAGTCAACAAGACAAGTATCGATGCATTTGTAATGTGGTTGTATAGTGTTCAAGTGAAGATGATTATCGGCTGAAATTGGTTGAGTATTTGTACTATTTTATACATATTTATATATATTATAGACAGGTACAAGCTATACGAAGTCATTTAGCACTGTTTTTTGGGAATAACGTGTAAATATTGATATTTGACATTATTTTATATAGTGCCATTGAGCAAGTGTTTTTCTAGTTTGTTGTTGGCAGAAAAGTAATATGAGATGAGGAAAGGGTATGAGAGCAGTTTAGAAAGTTTGATAAAATGAAAAACACGTGAAAGTAAAAGGAAGAGAGGAAGAAAGAGAGAGAGAGAGAGGATATGAAAGAGTTGATGATGATACTGTTGATGCTGATGGTGATAAGGTTCGGGGAAATATCCTCGTTGAAAGTTAATGAAACTTTGTAAAATCTCAAAATACCTAGTGTACTGTAAATGAAAAAAGCATTTCAAACTTTTCCAACAGCTCTGTTATTTTGATGCATTGTTTCTTCAGTGGCAGAAGACTTGAATCGATAGGTTGTTCCTGTTGTTCCTTCTTTTTTCCAATGCTTGCGCCACTACACTTATACTGCTGCTACTAGCTGCTAGTACAAAAAGACAGATTCGCCAAACAGCAAAAAGTATTGATGCGGAAAAAAAGAAGAACATAACGAAATGAAACCAATAGAACCGATAATAGAAGTAAAGTTACTTTATAGATTGTTTTCTCTCCTTCGTTTTTCGGGGGAACTTGAGCAACATTCTACTACTACTACTACTTCATGCTCTACGTGTTCCACCTTCTTATTATTTTTTTTATGAAACGTGTTGTAGTAGTAGCACACAATGTGTGCCAGTGTAAGTTTTATTTTGTGTGAAATAGTTTCCCTTTACTTTTTTTTGCAGGACTCTAGAAGTTCACAAACACACACAACGGAATACCTGCGCACAGGTAAAAAAAAAGAAAAGAAAGCTGGTGTAGTAGTGCGGAAATCAGGTCGAATCTTTCCAGAAATTCACCTGCAAATGAAAGCATGTTATCGCATCTCACGTAAGCCCACACAAATATGAACTACTACTATTTCGACTACAACTCTGCTAAAGCAAAAGTAAAGCCTTTCGGTATTTGCTTTCATAACTGATATCACTATCATTTTCCGTCTACCGCTTTCAAAGTCCCATCAAAATCAATAATGCCAGTTTGTAGTATTAAGAAAGCAGACGACGCCAGAGAAAGGTCTGCATGCAAAGGCTGATTGTATTTACCAACTTACCGCCGCGTGCCGACATTATTATTATTATTATTATGAACCATCTTTCAAATCGAGCACTGTTTTCATCAACGCAAGCATACGAGCAAGAAGAATGCATGCACACAATGCGATCATCAAGCATACTATTGTATTGTTATGGAGAAACGACCACCAAACAAGCAGATTCTGAAACGGACGGAGTTGGTGAAATATTATTTTGATTTATTTTTTAGCCTCAACACAAATAATGTGGGACAGATCATAATGATATAAGCGTTGTCATAATGCTTCCCGTCATTTAAATCATGCATGGCTTTAAGCACACACTGAAAAGTTTTTATTGTCAATTGTCAAACCTCTATCTCTGATCGTGATGACAACGCTCACATAACATGTAAAAAGCAGCAATCATTCTGAGGTTGCCATAAAAGTTTCAACGAATAAATGCAAATATATGTATTCCAGTTAGCACAGCAAGAGCATCATTACATGTGCACCACTTTAAAATAAAAATGTTCTCATCCTCGACAAGAGCTTTTAAAAAAAGTTAGCGGTGGACAGTGAGAAAGCAAAAAAAGAGAAAGATTGTGTGCAGAGGGAGCGTGCAAAAATGCCAGCAACAAAAAAAAAAAAAAAATAGGTATGTACAAGAATGGATTTGGCGATACGTTCAAGTTTCTAAATGGCATAATACTTGGCGTAAAAATGCACTTTCCCGTTCAGAATGATGCGCTTTACCCAGGGAAACTACTCAAGTGAAATCTTTTCTTTTATTCCTTTCCAGTAAATAGAAAAGCTTTCTTACCTGCCTGCCTTGTAATGTTTCTCCTGCCAATAAATATTCAATGCAGCACTTCACTGAAGCTATCTATTGCCTCTTTTGGAATTAGTATTTGAAGCTCCAACTTCGAGAATAAGGAAGGGTGACAGAGTAATAGCAATCGTATTGGCAGTAGTTGAGTTGAAGCTTAGGAACAAAAAGTAAAAGTAGTAGGATACTAGCAGTATATATAAGGTGGTGTAAGACTCTGCAGGCTTTGAAAAAAAATGCCTGTTTTTGCCAATAAAAGTAGCAAGTTTTATTCGACGTGAAAGTCCTTCTTTAGCCGGAACAAACACGTTACAACAACGGTTTACCATGTACCAACTTGTGCACAGTCATGATCGTACACTAGTTCTCTTTTTTTGGCCGAAGATGTGTAAACATATATATTAAGATAGCTGATACAATGTAGACCCGTAATACTTTGCAATTCACCAAATTTTCATATAAAAAAATAAGTATATACAAATGTTTATATGCTTTGTCTGCGTATGTACTAATAAATAATGGGAAGAATGAATGATGTATGTAGATGAAGATACAATGCACAGTCATTCACTGTGAAAAAGAATGACATTTTAGTAGCCCACTAATAATCTTAGCTTAGTTATACGCTCAGCCAAAAAAGAAAAACTAAGGTAATTCCTCTTTAACCAAGTGAAAGTCAAGCCAAAAAGCTGCATATATACAACATATGGGAAGTCAAGCAACCTTCTTAATTTCCCTTTTATTTCGTTTCTTTCTTCCTGAAAAAAAGGGGAAAAAGTCAAGATAGACGTACATACGTACGTATGTACGTACATACCTCTAATACCTACCTACTGACTATACACATTATTATGATTACACCTATAGATTTACACGACACATCTTATAAGAATGTTGCACGGCATTTTCATAGAATTTAAGCATGTATCCACTACTCTACACAATTTTCTACACAAACCACGCATATTATGTATACAATTGAGCTTGACTACAAGAAAAACACACGTGCAATTCCACACAAAGAAAGAAAGAGCAAAGTACATATAATAATAGGGTTATTATACAATACATGCATAGATGGACAAGTAGATAGAGATCCTTAAAGATTCATACGTGATTCCAGTGTTTCTTTCTCTTGTGCGCTGTTTGTCGTCTCACATTGCCACGAATCATGTCGTTCTTTTTTTTCTCTTCTTCTTCTTCTTCTTCTTCTTCCCAACGTCCTTTCCAGTTTCTGACATATATTATATTCTTTGAACATTATTGTGTGCATCCAACTTTTTTTTTTCCTTGACTTTTCCGACTTTTCTTTCCACTTTCTCCTCTGACGATAATAATAACAATAATAATAATAATATTACTATTATTAAAATCATATATAATGGAGTATATTGTTATGATGCATATAATAGAGAAGGCAAAGGAGAATTGTAAAAGACGTCTATAAACTTACTTTTACATTATATTAATGTGGAGAGAAGAAGGAGAAGAAGGATTTACCATGAGCACAACAATAGAATGCACTGTCTCAATTTCAACAAAAGTTCTTTTTTTCTTCTTCTTCTTCTTCTTCTTTACTTGGACATGACTGACCAAATGTGAGAACAGAACGTTACTTTTTGTAACATTTATGTACATTGTTAGAAAAACCCGTAATGAAAAGTCAACTAACCATGCTCAGGTATTTTTTTTTCTTCTCTATGGATAGTACACATAGTACAAAAAAGGATTTAATTCATGAAAACAAACTTTTTTTTTGGCGAGTGAAGAATATTGCTTTTAAAACTCTAGAATGTGACGGTGCTTGCTCAACTCCCTTTTGTCATGGTATCAATCGTAAAGTTGGAAAATACTATTGAGAAAATTTTACGATCCTCTTTGGTGATTTTCCGTAGTCAATTGATGATAAAGTGTATATTATGTATTTTTTATGTAGCTTGAAATATGTCGCTGGGATAGTTATGGATGCTGATGCTTCTACTACTACTACTCTACATACAAAAAAAACCGATTGGTGGAGGTAGCGTAGTAATCCTGTTATATCTGTGGAGTTGAACTCTTACGCTAACATAAAAAATAATAATATATCATGCTTAGGTAACTTTCTATTCATTTCTATTTATATTTCAACAATAAAGCAGAGTCTTTATGATTAATCGCCGTGTTCGTAACGTTAAAGCAGATAGAAAAGTTGGAGAACTCCTCTGTTCGTTTTTTTGGCAATAAAAGTACTGCAAAAATTCGTGATTACGTGGAAAATGCTACAGAATCAAAAATAGAATTCCCTCTCCACCAATTAACAGCAACCATCTATATACTCCTCAGTTTTATTTGACTTGCTCTGTTTGGTTAGGTAAATCCAAAAATTCATTCATTTCGAAATAAATATTCATCTAATATCATTATCAAGTACGCACGTAGGTGAATGTGTTTGCATTTTGCATTACTTTACACGTAGTAGTGCTGAGCGTACTTTTAAGTGGTTAGCTTTTGGTTAGTGTTTGTACTCCTTCTACACAGTTTCTTCTTTCAGTAGTACCAGGTTCCAACGAACAAGCCACCAATCAGATTATTATGATGGCCTTTAACGAAAACTGTGCATTCGTATGATGTAAGGTAAATTAAAGCTTTCTGAATCAGTGGTGGAAGTAGTAACAGTAGCAGTGGTTTTATTCTTTAGCAAACTCTACAACCATTTTAAGCAAGTCAAGCCTATCTAATTAATTTTTCGCTTCTTCTCTTGTTAACTCTGAGTTTCTCTCATAATTTAAGTGATTCCAAGCATTATTCATAAATTGTAATATATTTTTAATATAACTGTAATATGGTTATTAATACTTGGGTACTCATGCAGGGAGATGGGAGATATACACATGAATGGTATGGCATGAGAGGAGAAAAGAGAAGATCTAGAAGGAATATACTTCATGCCTGGAAGTTTTGGTCTCTTGGTGAAATGGGAAAAGACTGGAAATTTATGCAATGCTGTATTATCAAGTAATATGTTTTGATACTTTTTTCATCTTTCTTTTCTGTCAGTCTGTCCGTCCGAATATGTTTTTCAAATTTATGTACTGTAAATTTTAAAAAAGAAAGTATTTTGAATTGAAAAATTTCTGTCATGGAACTGGATTACAAATATAGTTCATAAAGGGTACATTTATAAACTGCTGTGATAAAACTTTCAGCGTGCTACTTTTTCACTTCATTTACAGTGAGCTAGTTAGTAGTAGAAGCACATACACCTCTTGGACCTTTTCTACTACCACAAGCAAAGCGCTTCTTTAAATATAATCTGGTAAGAAATATTCCAGTTAAAAAGAGGCACAAAGAGACGCATAATAAGAGAACAAGGAAGTTCACAGACTTGTTTGTGGTTGACTCGTGCAACTTTTCGGCTAGAGAAAAAGAGAAGCATGCTACCATGACATTATTGTGGTTGAAGAAAAGAAGTAAAATTACAACTGCTAAATAATCGGCGGTGACGGCGGAAAAACTTGTGGTTATTCCCCTAACTTTTTACTTTTAAAAGAGAAAATGTTTTGAATTTTTGGAGGAATCAGTGAATATTTAGATTGTTTGTGAAGCCAAAAAAAAGTGGGACGTTTTTACACAATGAAATATTAAAACGGTTAAGCTCAGTTCACACTTATTTGAAGAAAGGAAACTGAATATTAGTGCGGAATGCACAAGGCTATCAAAACTGTTGACTGGAAGCCTGCAAGTTGTTCGTTGTTATGAGCATGTACGTACATTTTTATGAATTTACAAAGTGACAACGGATACAGACCAAATTGTTTGTTGACTACTGCGTACCACAAATTATGACAAGTAGTAGTTATCCCTTCGTAAACAAACCTTTATTCATTACTTTTATATCGGAAGCATTGGCCTGGCATATGGTATATGAAGCACATTAGAACCGTTGGTTCCTTTGATACTTGACGTAACAGCAGTCAGAGAAGAGTCGCAAATTAGTGGAGGTTGCATATTCATTAACCTCATTTAACATTGCAGCACATCTGTCTGTACTAGTAACTCTCTAGCATCTTCAATTCCCATTCCCGTCGTTCACTGGCATTTTCTAAAGACAATGACTTCATCAGAGTTAATCAATTCAATTATGATAAGTACTTATTATTCAATCTTAAAGCTTCCCTTATAATTTCCGAGAAGTGTATGTAAAGGCATACTCAAGTTTATGGTTATGGACATCATATAGGCGGAATAGAAAAAAAAGCATCTTCCCTCCCCACTCTACAGAATAGTTTTGCAGTCACCTCCAAACATCATCTGGTTTGTATGTCACCGCCTTCCAAAACCATACCCACTTTCCAAGAAGAAGGAGCATGAAATGAGCATATAGGAATGACATTTGAGAGACATTAGTTTTCCAATTGAGTAGTTGAAAAACTTTTCATAATCAATTAAGAGTAAATGCCCTGCCTTCTAACAAAAGAAGGAGAAGAATAGAGAACAGAGACAGAGAGAGAGAGAGAGAGAAAGAGGAAAGGTTTTTGGTTTTCAACAAAACTCTGCAGAGAAAAGAAAGGGAAGTGTCACGATAAAAGTTGAAGGGATAGAGGAAGAGAAAAGAAAAAGGGGAAAAGAAGCATGAATGATACCAGAAGACGAAATAAAATGATTGTGTTCATACTTTCTTTCTTTATTCTGATTCTGCAGAATGAAAGACGTGCTCATAAGAAAGAAAAAGAATAAGAAGTAGACGCAGATATCGCAGTAATTTTTTAACAAAAAAAAAAATTTCTAGCAAAAGTTGTAGGTTGTAACAGAAGGAGAAAGAGGAGAGAGAAGCAGGAACAAGGACGGGAAGTGACTGTATGTTACAACAGAGAAATTGTGACGTGATGGCTGATGTGAATGGTGCCTAAAACTCTTCTTTAAAAAAAGATGCTAAAGTTGCCAACAATGCTACGTCTTGAACAAAAATAGCTATGCTCATCTCTTGTATCAGTGCCATCACTATCATCGTCATCGGTGTGCAAGATTCTTACTTATTTTTCTCCATATGAGCAAAATGCTACCACCACTACCACATTGTCTGCTAGGGGGAGGGGTTCCAGATATCGTTTATAGTGGCAGCACTACCAACCTTTCTGGTTATCCGGAATTACCATGGTGCAGGTTCATAATGTAATATATTTGTTAGAGAGTGTTGTCATTATCATACATATTTACCACAGTTGGTTCCCACTTTTACTATAAACTGCGATTTTACAGGGAAAGAGAGAGAGAGAGAGAGAGATGCGCATACCTTCCACATATTTAATGTACGTAATAACAGCCATACTGAGCAGACTGACAAAATGCGATATATTTTTCTTCGTGCCTGTGTGCTGACAGGATATTATTGCTTTGTGCAATTCCAACTATCATGTTTCTTACAGGCAGACCATTCTTCTATCTTATTTCGTTTTGTGTGTTTGTGTGTGTGTGTGTGTGTGTGAGCGATGCACATTAATACTTTAAAACGCATTGGCATTGTTCCCTGTATTCTCGGTTAAACGACTTGGAAGAAGTAATTTCAGAAGAGAACTTTTCTATAATGCTATAATGCATAAAAGTACGTAAAGTTTTCCCAACCTTTTTCTTCCTCCTTAAAAAGACAATTATTACAACGGGACAACATGATGCTTTTTTCTGCATATCTCTAGAAAATTGAAAATAAAACAAGGAAGAAAAAATCGTTTTCACAAATTCAAAATTCCTGTGTGCTGTGCTGTCGATGGAAAATTTACAGTTTGCAGAAGATGATGAATTGTGGTAGTAGTGTATGCTTAGAGGAGCTTATATAATAATATCCTTCTTTTTTGTCATTTGTTCATTTCAAACAAATTTATGACAGATGTTTAGTATTACGCATTGGTATTATGCATTCGCTTTACCAGTAAAGAAAATCACATTATTAATCCCAAAAAGGAAATTTGTATGGAGAATTTTTCAATAATGAAGAAAGTTGGAATGATTGAGAAAAAAAATATATATTAATGAAATGAAACATTTTGAAGAGATTAATTGTTTGAAAGAACGAATTGTGATGATGATACGTTGAAGGATTCAGCTGCCATTTATCCAGTTCATATGCACATATCTGGAGAGAAAGCTTCTTATTCTTTCACGTCAACATCGACCAAGTTATGTCGGTTTGGTTGTTCACGGAACACTTCAACAAAAAAAAAATTCGTCTTATTTTCCGCAAAAGTTTCTCATGTCTACAATAATAATACATAAGAAGCAGGCGACTAACCAAAATTTGATAAAAGTATAGAAGAAGCTTTTAAAAAAAGAACCACTTTTGCTTTTCTTCTTTTTTGCCTTTCAGATTTTCATAGAGTTGTTTCTCAAGCAAGTGGAAAGTTTGAAAGAAGAGAGAAAAGAGAAAGATAGAGAGAGAGAGAAGCCAGTCTCTCTTTCGTTTTCTGCTTTTCATCTTTAATCCATTTTAAAAGGATCTATAATTTCTCCGTCTTGGAATTATCCTCTGTAGTAGTAGTGGCGACTTTAGCGTAACGTGACTGGCATTAGATTCTTATGTGATGTTTATTATGAGAGAAGAAAGAAGTCTCCAAACATCATGATAATGGTGGTGCTGATGGCGGTGGTGATGCTGATGATAATGTAACCTGCAGTTTTTTTC
>JAHZMZ010003903.1:0-22956 GCA_027743805.1 Lepidocyrtoides sp. E14 | reverse complement strand
GATTGTCTGTGATAGTGGAGAAAACGACGTAGTATTTTTGACTGCTGACAGAAGTCCTTTAAATTCTCTATTTTAGTGTCCTTCTGTTTCTAGAACGGAATTTCAGTACCGCCATTTTCACTGAAAAGAATCTTAAAGGCAGACAACATAATGTATGTCGCCGCGCATTGCTTCATGATGTTCCTTCGTCAGCGTTTAATTCTAATTAGCCAAATGGTACATACATGTACAGATTTAGACTAATACTGACGATCTGTAATAATATATTTTACAAGTCAATAAAACGTGTCTGTACTTACGCACCACTTGCTTCGAACTTAACGTTTACTGGACTTATTTGGAAACTCGTCTCATGATAATGCATTTTTTGAGATAATATTTTGCCCATATAGAGTAATTCTAAATTGAAATCACGTATTCAAAAATTTGTTTGTTATTTTCTGCAGACAGACGGAACCCTGGAAAGCATCATAACTTCCTGTTTGCCAATGTTCAAAATTAATAAATTATGTCCAACTGGACCCTACTACAGATTGCTTCGCATCCCCAACAAACAATATTCAAAAAATCATTATGAGGTTCTTAAAATATCTAAAGATGCAACTCTTGATGACGTTAAAAAGGCATATTATCAACAATCAAAACTACATCACCCAGACGTGAAGCACGGCAGCAAAGAAAAATTTCGAGAAATAACTCAAGCATATGAAATTTTAGGGAACCCACGATTACGCAAGATGTATGACAAAGGATTAATATTTGACAACACAATGGTACACGACGATGAGTCAACAAGTGACTCAGCCGCAGCATCATCTGCAGAACCCCCACCTATATCAAGTGAAAACCTGAATATATGGGCCAAAAATCAATGTGCCGCTACATTCGCAAAAGCTCAGGTAAAGCGTCAACATGTTGAGGAGACACGACGCTTTAAAACCCATAAACATGAATCCAAGCAGAAAGAAGGTATACTATTTCTTGCGCTAATGGTCATGATCATAACTGGATATTTGATGCACGGGAAATACGTCCAAGAGAAATCGGATTCAAAAAAGAAGTAGTTTCAAATATATAAAGATAATAATTTATTATCGAAAGCAAGTATGTAGTACTTTTTTGAAAATCGCATTTATCAAAGATAAAGTTGCAAGTCAGCTACAAAATCTTTTACCTAATAAATACACTGTTGTGCTGGGGTGAAGCAATTTAAGGGAAAATGTTCATGTATTTATGTAAAATGCCTTGTACGTAATTAGTTATTACCTCTAAGACAAGATTTAAAGAGATGCAATAAAGAAGTTGATTTACGATTATTATTATGGAGTTCTATTTGCTATTAAGTATTCATAGTCTTTATTCAATGGATGAAATAACTACATGAAAAGTCCATGAGGGAGGATGAATGGATGCGTATATTTATCCGTTTACATATTATGAATTTCTAAATCTTTACCCACACAGTGTAGGCTACACTTACTATTTCTAACACTTTACAAATGTAAAGTTTACATACAGCACTATTGACTTTACCTTGACCTAACGATATGAGAATATTTTGTTTATGTGTTTGTCGATACTTAAATAGTGTTTACACATTAATTTTGTTTGCGCAGGGTTTGATTTGTGACCTTTTGTGAACAAAGTAACAAAACAGGAATACTTATTTCAGATTAAAACATTTTTTTACGATGGTAGGTTTAAACTTAACAATGTCAATGAAAGAAGCAGAACATCATGTTACACCATTGCACTGTAAACATTAAAATAAACAAATTAAATGTTATTATTATTTTACCAACTGTCCCTAAATGCGGTTTTGCGAATTTGTTCGTTGAACGGTGGTACGTCAAGGACTTTGGACTTTGACCCAATACTTATATCTGAATTTTCACATTGCCCCAATTTACGCATAACTTAGTACGCACGCATTCTTGGATTTTTTACTGAAAAGTTTCCAGTAAAAATTAAAATGCTACTAAACACTTGTCCCAATAAAAAAATTCAGAGGCAAGTATTATACAGAACAGAACACACAACTTAATGTACATATACAGCTGCAATTGTGCTCTCTGTAGTAGGTCATTGAAATAGATACCCCACCCCAACCCCAACATGTACTAGGGTCAGGGTGTTTAGTTTCGATTAGGTAGTTAGTGATTACATTATTAGTCGTTTTTTTGTTATTAACAAAATTATCAATATTAAATCGTTTTAAATTTGTCCTTTTATTACTTCAATTTTGTTGACGAACCTGAAAGTTTAGTTTTATTGCAAAATTGCCTTTTGCACGTTAGAGTATCATCAAATTGACTCTGTAGAAAATGGAGGTTCAAACGGGTACTCTTTTATCAAAACCCATAGATATAATATTACAGATTCATTAAATCTTAGCTGCTGCTAAAAATGGCATTTATTGCAGACTACTACTTGTACGAATTTATTGACAAATTACCGTTAATCCACGTGAATATAAACTATAGCTAGCATTTATTTTATCCGATTTGTCCACCTTTTTTTTACCAACATTGGAAGAAGATCGATATCAGCCTAGTCGTAATTTGTGTGAAAGTCCATTATAATCTATACACTTATTATACACAATACACACCACATTACTTACTAGTTACTCCCTTGATTTACCAATTTGGCAAATTTCTCATGAGTTGGTTTCGAGCTAACGTAACTTTCGAAATCATTAGTATAAGATTTATGAATACAGATACATATATAACGAGATTCTTTTAATGGACATGGGTATTATTACTACGTACTACGTAATGAATAGTTTAACAATTTTAAAACGATGTTTTTAAGCCCTACCTCCTCGGAGCATACATACACTCGGTCAGTACTTTAGTGTTTTAATGCAATGGAAATTTCCGTTGAAGTTAACGGGATCGGTTTTGTACATTTAGTTACAACAAGAATATGTTTATATTAATATGTCTGGTAAAGTTTGTCTCTCATTTCTAAGATGCGGAACAACATCCTTTAATTCCAATTTAATTCATAGTTAGTATAATATGTGAGAGCGTCGGCTTAAGTTCACGGGTTGCCTATTAATTTGCCAGGAATAAATATTTTGCATAATTATCTTTTTAATCAAACTTCATTTCAACCATTTAAAGACTACCAATTTCCACCTATTTTGTTTCAAATGTGTCACTTCCTTGTACACAGATTAGATACTACTTAGCTTTAGAATCCAGAATATATTTTGAATAAGCAAGCATTAAAAATAAATATGTAGTTTCCTACCTTAAATCACATGATAAAATAGATCCGAAAAATCGTGAATTCATAAAAACGGTAAATTTTGTACAGAAAAATACAATTAAGTTGCAATCGCAAAGTTAATCTGTCTTCATAGTTCATAATTTGTTACAATTATAATATTAATATAAAAGATAAAACATTACACTGTGAAATTGTTATTGTTTATGTACTGGACAGAGTAAATATAGGTAAAACAATGGATTCGAAATAATTTATCTCAGTCTTAAATTACAATTTATTCTTTATGTTCTCTTCTTACAAACGCAGGCTTAATTATTTTATAAAGGTGGAAATCACCTTCATACATACAGACAGAGTTTTAGACATCCAGTAATGAAAATTAATTACGCCTATAAATCATTGAAGACTTCGGTCAAGATGGCATCCGACGCCAGATTTTTGCTCTCGTGCTTTTTAGTCCTTCCTTTAAATACTTTATCATGGGTTTATTGTTGGCTCTGGCTGGAGGACAACGTATGTAACAATCCATATATTATAGAATATTCACATCTACAAATGTACTTATTTTACAAATTACTTTACATTTAAAAATCGAGACTTTACACGTGTACAAAAATGTATACAGTTTGATTGCTGCAATAGCCGCTAACCTTTTTTCTATGTCTTTTATTAATGCTTGTTAATTAATTCCCGAGTAGTTATTTTCTGTATTTACATATTCTATAAAATAATTTATGCATATTGTAAAATTAGGCAGACATATATATATCCCTTAATACAGAAATTATGGTCAATGGTCATCCATTAATTTACGCAACGAAAATTCTTTGGCGTCCTATTTAAAATACATACAGTAATCGTCAGAATATTGACTAATAATATTTAGTATTTCTGTTGAATGACAGAACAGAATACTTGGAGAATTTTAGGGGTAAATTTTGTCCTTTAGAAAACTTTCTAAAAAAATACCAATTTACAATGACAGTATACGTATTACAATTTTGCATATACTATCTCATAATGACTAACGACAATTTACAATGAACACATCATTTTTATATATAATACGTGCTAAATATGTTTTTGTTTAGTTTTCGTCTTGTCCAATCCCCCTGTTAAGTGACAACAATATTTGGTGGTTTAGTTTACGTAAAAGTTTCCTTACAAATAGCATACACTAAATAATTATATTTGGTAGTCTGCACTCTGTACAATCCAGTGCTAAATGTAAGTTTTCATTCGGCATTCGGCAAGGTTATAGCTGTAACGATGCACGCATGTAATAAATAAATACAGCATTGTTAAGATCAGCGGTATAACGGTACGACTTTATGCTAAAGCCAAGCATTTGCAGACATTAAATGGACGCCCATTTTTTTCCTCTTAGTCATTCTATCCCAATTTTACCTAAATAAACGCAATGATCGAAATGGCCATTACTTTTTTGATGTCTTCTCGTGCCTATCAAAACTACAAAACTTTATATTTGATTGAACTACAAAGGAATTTCGTTGAAAACATTTAACCAACTCATTGCACAATATAGTTCCTCCTCAGGGTATCCTGACCAGTGAAAAAAACGCTTAGCTAGAGGTATATTGTATAATTCAATAATATATTCCCGCGGGCTAATCTATTCCGTTCTTAAAGAGTCTGAAACAAATTTGGAGAAGAGATCATCATCATTCTGCGCCTTCTTGGCTTCTCCAAATCTACATTGCCATTTTCCAAGTCTGATACGTTAGTACAGCCATTTAAGTTACCGTTGATGTTATTTACGCTTGCACTTGTGTTGTTAATGTAGGAAATCTTTTCAAACTTTGCAACCAAGAGGCTCACTTTTTGTCAATGAATTCTAGGAGCGGATCTGTCATTCATCGATCTCGTGGTTTTTAACTTTGTTCCACGTCGGATCTGATCCATTAACGAGTCTCGGCACACAGCGGGATCAGATACTGTCTTGGAAGAAATCCATTGGCGTACACGAAATGCTCGAGAAATCTCCCCAGCACTGTTTCCTTTGGAGGAAGAAATTTTTGTAGAATAACTGGAAGCTCTGCCGTTGGAATTTTGCACGTTGTGCACATGTTGCATTTGCTGATGATGCATTGGTGGCTTTTTCTCGTGAGGATTTTGTCTCATTTGACTTAGCTTGGCATTTAACGTCTGCACAAACATTTCTTTGGTAGTCACCACTGGCGGAGGTGTTTTACTTCCAAGAACTCGATTTTGAACAAATGTTGCAGTTGTCTTTAATATTTCCTCTGAGAAGCGACGTGGATGCCTCGGACTGGCATTGTTCATTGCATTTCCATTTCCTATAGTCCCAGAGCTGACCTGTTGGTAAATGGGCTGTTGTGAAATTTGGGTTTGGTAAACCTGGGAATAGATGGGTTGCTGTGATTGTTGCTGCTGGTGCTGATGTGCCAAATTTGTTGTATGATGATGGTACATTTGTTGAGTTGGCTGTTGTGGGGGCTGCGGCTTGGGGGACGTCGATGAAAACGCATGAGAAGGGCCGTATGGATTTTGTTGTTGAGCCTGAGCTAGCTTCTGATTAAGCACTTGCATTAAATTGGCACGTTGCTTGCTGGATTCCAAAGAACTTGATGACCCTCGTCGCCCATTTGTTTGGCTCCTAGTAGTTTCTTTAGTCTCTTCACCAGGTTGTTTTAGAGAATTCGCTCTCCTCACCATATTTGGACTCAACGGTTGGTGATTCTTTTCTGTGAGCGTTCTTACCGTGTCCGCTACGCTCAATCTTTTACTCAAGTCATCGGCAGCACTTGTTACTGATAAGTTAGAAGAATGCTGTTCGTTTATGATTAAGTACGCTGGAGGGGGAGGAAGACTTTCCATAGATGCATGAGGTGTGGTTTCACCACTGTCAAATGAACCCTGAGAACTTACATTGGAGCTCGTTGGAGTCACATAATTATACTGTGGATTTTTTATAAAAATTGGCTGTAATGGCTGACTAGAATTGTGGTTCCGTTGCATTCCTTGATAATCTGCATTGTTGTGTGATAGTGAAGAATTTGATTGAATCATGCAATTGTTAGTAGGAACGGGGGAACTGCGTGCTGAGGATGAAATTGAAGAGTTTCGTCTTGGTGGTGCCGGCTTTTCTTGTTGTCCGCAAGAGTTACGTCTGGACAGCGTACCATTACTCCCAGCAGCAAGTTGCATGTATTTTCCTATTATGTAGCACAACAAAAATTTAATTTACACTTACACGACATATCCTGACTTTTTGCATGTTTAAACAACATTTCAATTCAAGCTTTGAAACAATTTCAAAGCCTACTCGTAATCTTTTGTTGATTTGAATTGGGACTGTTAGGCTTTTTTTTTGAATTTCGTCTCGTTGATTTTATAATTTTAAAATTGAGCAATGCTCAGTGAGCATACATTAAATCATTTGAAAAACTTAGCAAAATATAAGTTTTTCATTCCTACAAAACAAAAAAATTGTTAAATTTATAAGATAGAGTAAATGGTACAACTGCTTCTTGTGGTTGGTTGATGGTTGGACCAAACTATGGACATTGATACCGGAATTGCTAAACAAATGTGCACAAGGAATGATAAAATCGGCAAAATAAAAATAAAAAAACATGCAAATTTCCATGCGTTAGGGCACCACAAAAGCAAAAAAAAATGAATTTATTTTTATTCGACAAAAATAAAATGAAATAATATAATATTGTTGAAGGAACACAAACACATACGAACAGTCCAAAAGTGTACTTTATATTATTATTTTGTGCAGCACAAAATTGAAAATAAATGTGTTTAATGCTATTAATCGAATGATACAAAAAGTATACGCAATACAGCAGTGTTAGGTTTGATTCCTGTGTACGACGTTATTACAATAATTCTATAGCGGTTATTCTATAATACTTGAACAAAAGGAGGATTATTTGATAATCAATCAAAATTGCTTTAAAGAAACGCTGCCCTGCCAAAGAAAGAAACTACCTAGTTTCATATTACTTATATTTTACGATTATGACTACAAAAATGATATACAAAATTACAATGAACTTTAGTATTTTATGCACCGTTAGTTATATAGGAACTAAGAACTCAATTTACGTATTTAGTTACATTATATGTAAAATTAATATTAATTAGGTAGGTGTTAATATATAGTGAACCACACACATCAGGCTAAATGTGAGTAAAGGTACTACGTTTCATTTGTATCGAATTGAATGATGTTCAAATAGGACGGTAAATAGGGTGGTAATGGTGTGCGTGTGATGTCACAACTACTAGTTTAGCATTTGCGACATTTGCGTACTACTAGTAAATTAAGTGACGTACAAACCGCAGACATGTTAGGTGACTACAAGGTAAACATGGTGGGAAAAAGGTAAAAAAAAACTTTATGTTCTCCTAGACGAAATCTCGCTTTCTAGCCAGTGACAATCGATATTTCATAAAGTTACTTTGTGGGGCCGCATAAGAGTGTGGACGTGGAAGACTATTATTTCTTTGCATGCCAACAACCGGAGTGGAAGGCGCACCATCAGGCTCTGACTTTTCAGAACTCTGGCCATCAAATATTGGAACACGTGGATTAGCTAATCTCCTATGAATTGTAGCCACACTTAGCGGCAATGAAGAAGGAGCAGGAGCATCCGCAAAGCTGTTAGAAAGGTTAGCATTATCCACATTTCCGGCAAACGTACCAGCTGGAAAGTCTCCGCAGTATGATGACCTACTACTACTTACATACATACTATGATGACGTCCATTCATCATATAATTTGTTCGCGCTGAAGGAACACTATTATTGGGTTCTTCGTGCAAGTTTCCATTGTGCCAATCTCCACTATCATTTGGATAGTAGGACATTCCCTTACTAACAAAACTTCCATCCATACTCCTACACGCAGATGCCTCATCATAAACACTGCTCATTTCAGAAATGCTTTCAAGATCAGTGTCATCTCGTTTCTCGGGAAATGAGCAACTGCTCATAGATCCCATCATGCTTTCCAACTCTTTACGAAACGCCCCAGAAGTCAATGGGACATGTGGAGCAGAACTATAAGTCCTACCAATGCCATACTTTTCAACATTCATAACAAGGTCACCTTCAGAGTTCTGATCACTTGATAAGATGGACTGAGTGTCCGCCGCATAGCCTCTGGTACTTTGGAGCACTGTGTTGTTTCCTGTATTCTCCGCCCGTGGAGGTGAGTGATCTGATGTGTCATTCTACAAATTTTTAGAAAATGATGAATGACACAGTATTTACTTGCTTAGTTCAATTTATATTAATGTCATTAGTCTTACCTTTTCTTGAGAAGCCATTAGTTCTGGTGGTGGTGGGGGCAACTCCTCAGACTGACGCTGCAATTTTGCTGATGCCATCTGATTCAACTCGTGCATGTTTACGTAAACTGGTTGTGGAACAACTAATGTATTATATTATAAATTAAAATATTATTTTTTTTCTCTAAAAACTCAAACGGTTGAGTTAATACTTTGATTGTAGAATACTTACTCATGTCATCAGAAGACTGGTTGAAGTCAGGAACATTCGGCATTGGTTTACTGATTTCTCCTTGAGAAGCCTCTTTCATTCCCTTGGAAGAATTCACTTTACGAGGAGGCTTAGGAATAGTGGCAGAAGAAGAGCTTGATGCTCCAGGTCGTTCTAAAGATGAACCACGTTTAGGGACAGGTGGTTTTGCGTCCGTCTTTCCTCTTAAAATTCCATATATTTCAGAAGCTGCTTGGTAAATCTTATTGCCTGAAAATAACATATTTTAATATGATTTGATTGTTATTAGACTTGGATATGGTTTGTCAGGTTGTCTATTGTATATTAAACTTAATTAAAATTACAGTTTTCACTTACCATGTCCAGTGTTTGAGGTTTGAGATTCAACAGTAGGTGTCACCGCGTTATCTGAATGTGAATTTACATCAGAAGGTGGAGGTTGAAAAGTATAAACAGTGAGAGGAGGTCGCTGATGCCCTCGCTCATATGCTATTAAAATTATACAGAAAACCATGCAAAATCATATTCTAATACCTATAAGCCAAACCACTATAAACTATAACTTACAAAATATGTCATCTTAGGCTTAAATACCTGAGTTTGGCCGGGCGGATAAGGCGAAGAGGGTGTACTTGAATTACTGCTAGCCGTTGAACTGGTATTGCTCCCTTCGGATTGATTACCACCGGTCTAAAGGTCATTGATTAAAATAAATGAAATATTAGTAAATCTTTGATGCTTGCGACATTGTTTTGAGAACAATAATTTATGTTTCAGATGAAACATTGTTGAATTACTATAAGATGACTGCCTACCTACCTACCTACTTATTTTGAGTTTCCCTTTAACCCTTCATTAATTAAAATGATTTGCAGTTAACATCATGCAGAAAATTGTGAATACTAGTAATATCATATATAGTATATGATCCAAGTTCCAACAACAGGCAACTAGGCAAGCAATTCATCACGTACAACGAATCCTTTCCAACGACTCCCCGTTTTTGTTAGTATTTTCAATCTTAGCAACATAGCACGAACAAAAGACGAAGCTTGACAGCCCAAAACATTATGGATTACAGAAAAATGTACCCCATTCCTCGTTTCTACTTGTCGGATCGAATTTACTATTTACAAGTTTCTTTAATCGACCCGGGTCCACCTTCCCTTGTCACGCAAATTTAAGCTACGCTTGAAGCTTACGCATAGTACGTAAAAGATGCATGCATCCATAATATCACAAGTACAACCCCAACTGCTTTCATAGCCTTTACACTGTGTTAGGTATATCTATCTGCTGAATACGCATATTATACAGTTGAGAAAAACAAATAATGTGCATAATTAAAAGCACACTGGCTGGAATAGCCATTTTAGAATATTTAATTGTGGCCTTTGTATGTGATACATACACGAGAGAAAAAAAAGAAGAGAGAAACAACTGAAATGAAAATATAAACAAAAAAAGCACAAAGAAAATACCTTGCTGACAGTTTCGTTTAATGGTGTGGACATGCGAGAATATAATGTATCCTGTGATACAAAGCCAGAGTCTTGAGAAGAGACACTAGAAAAACGTGTGCTTCCCGATGGAACAGATAATGGCTGAAATTAAACAAAATAATAAAATTGGCACAACGCATATTGTAAAAAGAGAAAACTGAACACTAAAACATAGCCGGGAAAAACAGGTGGATAATTAGTAATTATTGACATATAATATGAACCTTAAAAAAATCACAAATTGAATGGGGCAAAGTGGTACGCATTATGCTGATTTTAAATATTTATGTAAGTTGTCAATTTATAACCGCATGTGATGATTGCTGCAAATTTACTTTCGACGCAGCAATGATTTCTTCCATTTTGATTTGAATGGCAACAACAAAATAGTATCTACTTACTTGATGGTGTAGTGTACGATTGTGAAGGTGATGAGATGGAGAATGTGCAGAACTGCCAGAGGAACTATTTGCAGACGAAATGCTGCACATGCTAGACTTTCGGGAACCCAATGAGCTTGGGCTACTGGGAGGAGTTTGAAAGCTCCAAGTCCCAGGTTCACCTTTGGTATCAGCTATAACCTGCATTCCCGACAAAAAAAAACATTTTGTTTGAATTACGATAAAGGCATTTTAAGAAAACTACCCGGACACAAAAGCGAAAACATACCTGCTCACTAGCTGGAGGTAGTGTGTAAGGATCGGCGGAATTCTTCTCCAACTGTGACATTGCTTCTTGAACATGCTGTAATTCAAACAGCATTGCGACTTCCTCCTCCTAAAAGTATATTTGTCTCAATTAAAACTATCTCACAAGCTCCCATATAAAAGAATTTAAAAAATAGGTTACTTACAATGACAGGCTTGAGGTAAGACACAAAAAGACAATATCTGCTTCTTTCTTCGGTTAATGCTGCACGCAGAGCCTGTTTCCCAATATCCTCTAAAAGTTGCCTCTTCTCAGCCTGATCACGAATTGCAGATTCTAAAGTCCTGTTGATGCCTCCAGATCCAAGTCCATAATCACTTCCATTCTGAGATAAAGCACTCTGAATCATGCCCCCGCCATGAGATCTAGGTAGCGTCCCGTGGAAAGAAGAAGAGAGAGCCCCGTTGTGTAAGCTACCTTTGCGTAGTTTTTTCTGAAGATGCAGGGTTTCAATCGTTCTCTTCTTTAGCTCTGTCCGAGCTCGTTTGTACTCTAATTAGTTTTACATGATTAGATCATATTCAGTATTTGTTTCCTTCACCAGTCATCACTTGTAAAAATTTGCAGCTATGTATTTACCTTTGCCATATTCTTTGTGTAAATTTCCAGTTGTTTTATTCCATTCTTCGACTCTTTTTTGCAGGGGAATTATTAAGCAGTCCATAATAGAGCTTGAAAGGGGTATATAAAGTTAAATGTAAAAACTTTGGAATACATAAATTAGCTGATACATCACAGCTATATGTACAACAGTTATAGTACCTAGTAAATGATTTTAGCTTGGCTTCCATGGCCTTATGGCGTAAGCAAATTCTAGTTAAAGCTGTTCCAATTTCCTTTGTGGCACCTTTAAATAGAAATATGTATGACATATATATTATCATCCCTTTAACACTAAGCGAAGCATTATTTCGAATATAACCTCCGAGCTAATCATCATTATTTAAAAATCGGTAATAAAGTATTAAGCATGCCGTTGAAAAATTGTGTTTGCTGGCGCTGGCACTACTACTAGACAATAGTGAAAAAGAAAATGCATACATGCACAATACATGTGCTAAAAATAGCAATAGTAAACATGATAAATATCTGTGCATGGTTGTTACTGCTATTATTTAATAGCAGTTCCGTTTGAGATTTATTGAGACAGTAAATAAACAATCAACGCTCGCTTGTTACTGCATTAAAATGAAAACTAACGGTTTCTTAATTGGTGAAACTAATGACGTGTGAAGATAACTTTTATCGCCTATAAACACAAGGTGATGGAATGAGCATACATACGTACTCTGTAACAATCATAAAAAGAAAGTTGTGTATCAGAAAATCATAGAACCCTTTTCGGTTCACTGAATCTAATGCCATATCAGGAGAGTAAGTATTAGTTTGCAATCAAATTCACCGTATATTTCGATGAGCATACTCATCAAAGCTTTCATCATAAAAACGTATCAGTCACACTACCTATGAAAAATGTGAATAATTATATAAAAAATGCCTCCATAATATTATTCTTATCGCACGTTCACCTTACTCCGTTCCGTCGTACTCTAAACATAAGCACATGAAGATAAACGTGAGCAATGAATAAATCAAGCATATCCTCAAACACAGTTCAGTTTCAAGATAGAAATGTTTGACAAGACATCCTCATCCGGAAATATTAAAGATTACATTCAAAGCAAATTTTTATCTCGAAGAGTGAGTCTACTGCAGCAACACGTAACAATTCTTAAGCAATGCTTTCATGAATCCATATATTATGCATGTTGATATAAAGTTATAGGTACATATTTGGAAAGTATGTAGGTATTTACAAATTATTACGGATTTTTACCGATAATTGATTCAATTCAATCAAAATATTTTACCTCTTGTGGAAGTAGCTGCATCTGCTATTTTTTGGAAGGCTTCCAGGAAGGCACCGACAGCTTGAATTGTTGCTCTGCAAGTAACAATATATGGGTTGAACATTTTAGTTTAAAAGCCTGATATGTGGTGTTGTTTTCTTTCTAATTTCTCATCTTACAAAATAATTGATAATATACATGTACATGTTCATTATTACAAGGTACTACATTTAGGAAACTTGGACAGAAACATTCAGTGGTTGAGTGGTAGCAGTAAAATGCATGCATGAGAGAGTGAAAACTCTAAAATAGTCTGTCAAAATACTACAAAAGACTTTAAAATCTCAATTTTAATGTAGTAGGAGGGTAATTATGGTCGCGCTTGTAAGAATGTCTCTCATCATTAAATTTCTAGCACAAAGAGCAAGCGTGTCGTGTACTTTATAATACTCATCTTTTTGAAGGTCTTTTCTTTTTTCTATTTCATTAGTGCCAGTAAATGAATTGTTGTAGTGATTGTAGCCTTCAGTTCGTACGCAGCGTCAAACTGAGCATTGTAAAAGTTGGTTCTGCAATAATAGCTCTTCGAAGCAACAGCAAAATCTTGTTACTGCTATGCTCTCATTTTTATTTTCAATAAAAAAAAAGTTCAATCATGGCAAAAAAAAATTACACACACTGCAACCTCAATACAAGTGCAGTATTGTACGACTCTTTTTACAGAATGAGAATAATAAACAAGATGAGGTGAGTGAAGTTTAATATTAACCTGACGCTGCAGGCTGACAATGTAACGCCTGCGCCAGCGAATCATGTCGTACTCCCTGCTTCAATAATACACCTATCTGTTCAACAGATTTTGTTGTAGCGTGCAAGCCCAAGAGCCAAGAGAGCTATATGAAATGAATAGCACACGAACATGAAATTCAGACTTTACCAAGCTAAACATTTTGGTAATTTCAATACGCTTCAGTGAAACATTTTTTTCAAGCATTTATTGTTGGCGCTGATGTAGATGTGATGATGTATGTATCTCCTGTTTGATTTTTATATATCTTGGTTTTAAAAGTACATGTATCTATGTTGCAATTTAATCTCGTCACCTTAATAAGAAAATACATATAACTTTTTTTTTATATATTTGTAGAATTACTAGTACATACTACTACTAAAATACATATTATGTATGTACCTATTTAATATCATCATTCATGAGGCTCAATTTAGGTTCATCCTTCACCCACGACGACGACGACTACTAAACCAAAAGAAACCCAAACTCTCTCTTCTGAACAAAATAGTTTCTTATGTACTCGCAATCACAAAGTAATAATATGAATCACGAGCACAATAAGTATTATATTAACGTGTTTGTTTTGCTGCAAGGCGGTTATTTTTTTTATAATGATAACAAACAGCGAGGATCCAATAACTTGGACATACTTGTGAAGGAAAATGCTTTTAAGAACAAATCTCTTACTACACACAGTCCTTGCTACAAGTTACAACACATCTCACCTTTGCGCTTGCATTTGTATGTCATGTCATGTATATTGCATACATGCTGTTGCTGAAAATATCAGCTCGACGATGATGTTTTCAAAGACTTAAAATGGCATCATAACTTCTTTATATCTGCGCTGTTGTTGGTTTTAAACTCAACTCGTAATTGAGATAGTAAGGCTTGGCAATATTATTATTATGGTTGTGGTGCTGATTTGCTGTGACTGTGACAAAATACTGGTTTCAGATTTTTCTGATCCATTTCTTATCTAGAACAAAGGAAAAGGATAAGTGCCATGCCAGTCCTATTATTATTATTGTCGGGATGATGATGGTGATGATAACAATGAAATAAAATTAATGTATGTATTATACGCTATCAGTTTGTGTGCCCCAAAACAACTTTCCTTCTTTACTCTACCGTACCGTAAATTTTAGATTGGAGATAAAAAAAAATAATGCCTTGCAGTTGGTTCATGGTTGTTGCAGTCATTATGAGTCATGAGCACCGATGATAGAGAAACAATAGTAAAACGTTTATGCTTTTAAGATCCAAATATCGTCTTTATCGGTGCATTTTACAGAGAACGCAATACGCAACTAAAAATTTCTTTATGCGATTGCTGTAAAGAAGGTGTACAATTGACAACTAAAACATGCATTCATATTTGATTGCTTTTAACGTTGGCGCAGCGTAAAATATTGACATTTTTTTAAAATGATTTGTCACTCAGTCACTCATAGTCATAAAGATTGTAGCTAGCATATTGGCAAGAAAACCAAGAAGACGATAAAATGTTCCGTGCCAATAAAAGTTAAAGGATGTTACTTTTTTATGCTGATAATAATTATCATTTAATTACTGAAAGTCATAGTATAATGCTATCAGTTTACATGATATGTAATATGATCTTAATAAAAAGCCTGTTGCACCAATGAATTGCCGAAGCAAATACATAATGTCTTTTCATTTACATAACAAACATGGCTTTGTTGGCATTCAAATCCAAGTATGCATGCACCACTACTGTCACTAATAAATACTTTCCGCGCAATGTTTCCGACACTCCTCATAAGGGTCTCTCCGTTGCTCCAACACACAATTTACAAATTGCGCAATGTTTCCGACACTCCTCATAAGGGTCTAGCGTTGCTCCAACACACAATTTACAAATGATGAATTACAAAATGACGCCTACAACAGGAAACTAACCTTTTAAAGCAAAATTAAACTTAGAAAAACATAAAGGAACAGCTCAGCAAAGAAATCTTTCAGGAGTGCGGAGTGACAGACAAATTGAATAGGACTCATAGTCCATACTAAACTTTTAAAATCACCCTACAGTAAGATCTGGTGATGATGATAATAATGCAATAAACGATAACTACCTACAAAATGAAATTTCGTTATGCTTGTTTGAACTTTCCTGCTGCTTAACATTATTGTGAAGATCTGCAGAACTTCTTCATGTGCGTAGGCATTACACATTTTTATTAAAAAGTTGAAGAAGTTCTTCAGACATAGCATGAAGAAAAGTGATTGATAACGACAAATAACAATGATTATCGTATTTATCTAGCATGAAAAAAAGCAAGTTGCCTCCAAATTAGCTCCTTTGATTACTTGAATGAATATTTGTTCCCTTATAAAATAACTCGTTTAATGGCTTCTGTCAAAAAGAAAACAGTTTAACAACACCTACGCTCATTATATGCTTCATTTTCTTATCCAAAAAACCAAGGTTCAAATGTAAAACATTGTTGATTCAGTGTGTATTTACACATAAAGATAAAGCCAAGAGATATGCAGGTATTTCCAAATACTTAATTGAAGCGTTTCTGATTTTGCCGACTTATTGTGATTTTTAAACTAATGAAAGAGTAATGTCAACTGAAGTCAACGCGGTATTATTATGACAGAACACTTCTTACTTCATTTCAGGTAATTTTTTTAAATCGTCTTAAAACATTACCTACAAGTATTTACCTATATGCATGCATTTTATAGCTTTTACCCCCAAAAAACAAATCTATGCAATATTTGTGATCGGTACCTTTTATCTAGAGTGCAATTCGAAATTTAAAAAATTGTTTCGACAAAACAGTTGCGACAATAATTGCTTGCATTTGTAATTCTAGATACACTTAAAATACCTACTGCATTTTATCATCGTCACGATTTATGTTCTACGTACGTACATACCAACCAAAACCAACATAATACATGCATGCAACAACATTCAACAATCATGATTGACACAAGCAATTTAAATTGTTCATTCATTTGCACTCTGAATGGATGGAGGAGTACCTTACCTTAAACAGGAGTGTAGTTTATTGGATTTTGTCAAAAAATCGTCCCAGTAAGGTGATGTATTCTGAAAAGAAAAATATTACGGTTATGATGGTACTACTAAATTTTTATGAACTTTACAAAAATGAAGGTCATACATCATACATCATCTTTCTTTCAAAGTAAAAAAATCATGAGATGTCCAGTTCCAGTACGTTCATTAAAGAAGTTGGTGAAATAAGTGTACAAAACAAAATTATGTTTGCGTATGCGTATGCAAATTTTTCCTAAGTGTTTTGTTTGCTTTGTAACACAACCAATCGGTTGTTTGCTAACTGATGTCTGCGTCTGCATTCTCTTCTGTTAATTGAGAGGAACGAAAAGTAACGAGATCATGACACCATATGAAATGCAGTTTAATATAAAAATTATTCGTTAGCGTTATCCATTATACATTCCAAGAGCAAACTGACAAACATTTATTCATTTATTATCTAGAAATGTAAATGGCATCTCTTGTAAACCTGAAATTTATTGAACGTGGAATGGGCAGAGCAATGGAGTTATAATGACGCAGTATACATATAATTGCGAAAGAAATATTGTGACTGGTTCAGCACTGTACTAAATATATTAAAAGTAAAGGTGTTTAGGATCAAAAGATTGTCAGCGTATAGTTTCAGTATGTGCAACTGCAAAGCATATTAAATAAAAATTGAAAAAATCACAGACAAATATGCGAAAGCATTAAAAATCAGTTATGTCCATGGGCGGCTTGTACAGAAATGCACCTATTCTATGTAATAACTACAACGTACGCCGCTTTCTTACATGTAATAACAATACACAACAATACCTTTTTACTATTTATGCATAGGTATGTCAAAGACTATAGTCCAAAAATATAGTTATAGTTATATGATGTATTATCCAATGCGGTCATAAAATGCCTTGAGTCAGAATCCTGACTTGACTAACTAACCGATACATCAGACTAAGATTAGATTATAGGACGATATTAGCAGTGCAGGCAGGTGTTGTAGCTTCACTGAATAATTTCCACTCGTTGTCCTTGTAAATAATCACAAAGAGAGGACGACAAAAACTCCCCACGGCTCTACTGGAAAATGGTAAATTGCTTATTGCTTCGTAACGATGAAATTCTCAAGTTGTACAGGAGTACAAGAGACGACCAATTATTAAGATTTAAAGAGACGAATTTATATTTGGTCTGCTGAAAATTGGCAATCGGTATGGAAGTAGAATGAAAGATTACAATGAACGGAGGAGTCTATATATGTCTGATATGAGCTTCTGGGATTATCTGTCTACCGTCCACATAGACAACCTTAAAATGCTACAGCTTGGTTTGCAGATGTGAAACGAATGGTCGAAAGATTTTATTCTTGCTAATATTAGCTGTAATGCACTGGAATAAACTGCCATCAAACCGTAACTGTGATATGCTACTACTTATTATGTCATTGACGTCCAGCGCCATATAAATCAATGCTACTATTCCAGTCGGCAGTCCCGTTTGAATTTGTAAATTGTAATGTCCAAGTGTCAAAAACTAATGACTTACCTTCATTTCATTGATGATTTGTTGGAACAGTCCGCCCAGCGCAGACTCGCGTTCCAAACAAAACGCACCCTCCATCCCTCCAGCTGATCCAGAATTAATTGCGCTCATTGTTGACACACTCTCACTTCGGATGTACAGTTTTCCGAACGATCATTGATGATCATTAGGGGAACTACTATCAACCGATTCTTCACTTCTAACTGATATTGGATGGATATTGACACTCTGCTGTTATCCACATCCAAGCACAAGATAATCTGCAACAATAAATTAGAAACACTACTTACACACGAGTCTCTTTTCTCATCCACCCACATTCACATGTGTGACGCTTACAGACTATTATGACTCCGGAATCTTAAGATTGACCTGAGGTTGGAAAAAATGCTTGCCTCCCTACTTACAACTTTTAAGGTAAAAAGTAACTAAACTTTTCCAGATAAAAAATACATAAATCTAAAATTCTAGCGTACTTAATAAATGTTAAAAAATGTTCATAAATCTCAAACAAAACAAAACAAATACATAACCACGTGCATGTCTTGCATTGCATTATTTGCCTTGTCCAGTCGTCCGGCAGCGAGAAATTCTCGCCGAGAAGCCAGCAAAGTGAGAAGTCTAGTGTAAATTAGACTTTCTAAAAGAGTAGGTAGGAACTTCCTACATATATTTTTAGGTTTAGGAGGATTATTATTACGAAGGAATGAATAAATATCACATATCAATGCTCAGCTTGAATAGCTCAGGCAAGGCACGATTCGTTCGTACAATAGGGTAAAATAAGAGAGACGAAGAAAGTCTTTACTCGTGCTTTGACTCCTATGAAATTTTATCAGATAAGCATTGCATCCAATAATATTTATGCATGGTGCGACAATTTTATCTAACTTGCTTTCATCGCATCGCCGTGGTTGTTTCCTTACGAAATCAGAGATTGGAATCAGACTACTCAACTTTATTGAATGCTATCGCTATCGGCTATCTATAAACCTACATTGTGTAAACCTATTCTAGTATAGGTATGTCAAATGTCAATAATATGTGAAAAGGGTTTTTTGATATTTTATGTTTCGGGTAGAAATAAACGAATGCAGCAAAGTAAAGGTGACAACATACATGCCGTTGTGTCTTACCTTTGAAATTTTAATTTGAACAGTTTGAAGTATGTACCAAACACGTTTTCAATAGCGTGACAAAAATGAAACAGCAAATGAGAACTTGTGGTTGGATTCAAATTAATCAATTATCACCTTCAAATTGCATGACGTTACTGAAAATTTCCCAGGTTCATTTCTGCAATTCTTATGATGGGAAAGAAAACTTTCAAAATTCAAATATCTTGAAATGAAATGAATGCATTATAGTATAGACTACATAGTCTTGATTGAAACTAGACTTCTTTCTTGTACGATTCTGGTATTGATAACTACTTGGCACAGTAGCAATTCAGGTCAATATTACTTCAATGAAGTACTTGTAATGTAAGTAGCTGGCAATAGAAATCTGCTGGCTGGATAATAATTTCTTGTTCAGATCGTTTAATTTTTTTTTACAAATCTACAGATAAAACGCGCTGATGATGGCCTAAAAGTAAATGGCAATTATCGAATTTTTATAATGAAAACTAAAATGACAGTGACAGCGCCAATATAATTTCAACTTTTATTTGCTTAAAACTTATTTCCTACCTTTTCCTCAGTGTACACGTCGTTGTTGACAGCCAGCACTCTTTCATAAAGGTGAGGTGGCAATAGTATGGTAACAGCTTTTGATGCGTTTCCTACTATACTTGTCGGTAGTAATTGCAACATTCATTGTACAAATAAATTGTGCCCTCTGTTAAATAACAGCTACTAATATAATTAGGTAAATATTATTGTATAAACTTGGACACACTTTTCAGCACAAGACACTCTTCACATCAATATTATAGGTACATTACAAACGAACGGTCCAAAAAAAAAACCTGCAAGCTTTCACATGCATGTTACGACGACTGTTACTGCTACATATTTTTTTTACCATTCCACTATATGAATGAACATTAGCTTTAGTTTTCAGGTAAATTAATTACGTGCAATATTGTATTAAACCCATACATTTGCAAGCGCTGCAAAGTACAAGATCTACAGTAAATGCATACTTTTGATGAAGTTAAATCTTAAACGGAAGAAGTCGGAAGAACCAGATCAGTTTCAGAGAAAACAGTCAAGTTGAAGTTGTGGCAATATTGTTGATCCTATCGGAAATATATACGGAACTAAAAGGAATGTGTATGCATACCGAAAATATATAGAAACGGCTACTTATTGGAAATGAATGGAAAATGGAATTATTATGGAAAACTATTATTATTGCACTGCGATTCTCTCTTCTGGTGGAAGAGCTCCATACAACTAGACAACGACGACGACAGCTATTCCATTACAATCCTCCTGTTACCGATCACTTACTTGGCAGTACAACATTCAACTAAAAATATATATGAATTGGAATAGAAATATGCATGTAGAACAGAGAGAAAAACAAATGTGAAAGAGTCTTATGTTTAATTTATCATAACGAGAGAATTGTGTCTTTAGACTGTTTTTGTATGTGTTGCATTTTTTTTCTAATACGAACTTCACCAACCAACTCTCGATATTCTATTTCATGTAATATAATTTTTGTAGGAAGTCTCTTCTCTCTCTAGCTTTGCTACATAGCTACAGAGGTAGAAGTTCGTCTTTCTTTCTTCTTTTTTGATGTTCATATAAAAGAGCTTATTAAAGGACATAGTGAGAGAGACATACACACACAGCAGCACACATCACATCAAATCATGGTTACCCAGTTTATACATTTTTTATTTGCTTGTTGTTGTTGCTGTTCTGTTACTAATACGCTGCTGCGCTGCTGGGCGCAGAAGTGCTAAAACTAAAACCAAAAGGAACATACGACGACATAATATTTACAGACATAGAAATGCACACAGAGATAGATGCAGATGCACAAAGCAGCAGCAGACACACACACTCAAAACAATCTTCTCAACAACTTATATCGTTGAATTCTGATTTTCTGTGTTGCTGAGTGAGTCTTTTATAAGTAGACTACTAGCAGCAGCAGCATAGCAGCAGTTAGTAGCACTTGGCAAAAGGCTTTTAGGGTAATGCGTGAGTTTGGTATGTAAAGTGTACATATGTTTGCTGTTCGCATGAAGAAGACAGAGATGAAAGCTACGGGATATTTATATACTCATAATTGCGTATATACCTATTTATATTTTTATTATGATGATGATCATGCAAAGATCTTGTAATATCCACTTTATGATATTTTTGTTATAATAATATTGCTTCTACTTACCTATCATCATAATCTAATATCAAGTACATGCATATTATGATGGGGTTGGTTTAGTCTGGTTGTATAGAAGTAGAATCAGCTTTTTTTACAGCTTACATTGTACTTTTTGAACTTGTGGTTGTAGCAAAGGGGATGAAATAATAAATGCAGATGGTAAAAATAGAGAGGAGAGGATCGTAGAAGCAATGAATGAAATATGCTGTATAGATGAATGGTTTTTGCTTGTGTTTTGTGTGTAATAGCAGTAAGTTAAGTCGCAGTGAAGGATTTTAGCTTTGGTTCTCTCTGTAAGCTGGTATGAATAGAAGAGAGGTGGATTTTCAGTGGTGTTGGTGGATGGATGGATGGATGTATTTGGTGGTGCGTCTTTATTCATATTCATCAATCCGCCTCCACGATATATACTGTAATGTAGATAGACACGCATTACAAAAATTACAATACAGTGGCAGCAAGTTTTTGTGCGAGATTGTAGTGATGATGATGATGATTCTGATCACGACATGACATGACTAGAACATTTTTGGGACTTTTCAGCATCATAATGATATTGCCTAAGTGTGTTGCTTTATATGCTCGCACAAATCCAATCCACACAGGAATAAAAATGGCAATGCATGTATACAACAATACAATTCTGTGATCATGACATGATGGCAAAGTAGTAGTGCAGTGTTGTACGTATTGACTATACAGAACTGAATAAATAAGAAAAAATCCTTGTCCCTTCGCTTCCCCATTTCCCCATCATCATATCATCATATCATCATCATATACTATTGAAGTAGAACAACGAGCAGAAGAGAACAGTTTGTACTCATTCCACAATTCATAATGCAAAATGCGACAGACAACGCAACAGTAAAGAGGGTGTATTTAGAAACAACGACTTCACAATAAGAATGGTCACAATATTATTTTATGATAACTCAATGAGATTATAAACTGACGATGAACTAGACACCTATAGCTGACATTTTACGTACGTTACTAGTTACTACACAATGCAAATAACTATGAATTGCATGCGTACATGCATGAGTGAGTATGCAATAATATTGTATTTAAATTTTCAAATAAATAGCTTTGTTAGCTGTATGTACCGTTATTTTTTTCTTCAATTTGACTTGCCCTTATGTGTGCTTTGTTTTTTTGCTGATTTCAATTAAGCAGTTAGCAGCTAAGCATGAGAATTTTGATTATCTGACTGAAAATGTGCGTTGTAGTTGTAGTCAAAGTCGCAATCGGAATTATGATGATAAAAATGCAGCATGAAAACTTTGAAAATTATTTTGTAAATTGTGCAAAGGTAAAAGGTTGGCATAATATTGAACGGAAGCTCGTACCCATCTACATAGAGGCATACTCCAGCTATAACGGTATCACACTGCTAGTGTGGTATTTAA
>JAHZMZ010003902.1:0-21072 GCA_027743805.1 Lepidocyrtoides sp. E14 | reverse complement strand
TATTGCCCATTGTAGTTTGGATGGAAGAACGAATGAGAGAAGCCATTTGCATGCTCTTATTACTTTGTTCATTTACTACTTCTCGCATTTCACTGCGTGCTAGTAAAATAATACATGTTTCTATTAAGACTTTTATGTTTTGGAAAGCTCTATTGTCTATGAAACTATTTACATAAATATGCTGTTAAAGTTTAGACTATACCTAAAGGGGCAGTACACATTATAGCCTACTTGCTCTCCAAAGAGCATTTTTCGACTACAGCACAAGATAAGAAGTGATCTTGAATTTTTACAAACTATTTCTTAGCTTTGAATTGGTAGGATACAACTGTGTGGTGCTAGGACAGGTTCGCTCGACAATATGCCAACCAATTTACATTCATTAACTCTTTCTGCTTAAATGCTTTTGTATATTCATCGCAGACAATGGAAATAAGGTAAATGCTTCAGAAAGAAAGTTGGGTGAGGTACACTCTAATAATATACATTTAAAGTATTATTATGATATCGAATAAACAGTTTCTCTGAGAATACGTTGTAAGATCATGAGTTCTTTGTCCAAAAAGCAGAATTCTCTAATCTGCCGGGAACAAAGAGCGCGTGATGTATGTGAGACATCACAAAATGTAAAAATGTTGAACTTGAAGGGAGCTAGTCAACATCATAAATATAATTTCAATACTACTGCGTATAAAATATATACCTATATAGTAGAAGTTTTGTGTTGGCATACATTGAGCAAAAGGGCAATGATTTTTATTTCCCTTTCTGTATGACTACCATTTCAGTAAAATAAAAAAAGGCAGTCATTGACTTTACTTCAAATTTGCAGAAATATCAGTGACATATGCTTCTAGCAACTGCCAACCGGTGCCATCATCATCGTCACACCACCGCCACCTCCTTTTCTCAAAATACAGCGTAGTAGTATATTTATAATACAACCAACTCCTTCCACAGTTATTGCTGACTCAAAGCAAAAAATGGAGAGTATATATGCTTTGCATTTCAAGAAGAGAAAACTTGAGAGAAACTACGCATTCTAAAAAGCGTGGTGCTCTTTTCATGCTCACACTTACGTACGTACATTTTCGAAAAGTTGGAAAAGATGAGAATGAGACCAATAACAGTGAAAACGCTGAGGAGTTTGTTTTTGTCAGCGAAACGGCAAGATGAGGATCTTGTTGACGGCCGATAAGACTGCTGATGTTTTACCACAGAGTTGCTGGCACCACTCCATCCTCTCACTCCACCAACGGCCCCAGAGGGTGAACCAGTGGCTAAAGCGCTCTCAAATCTCCGACTATCCTCTTCTGCCTCCAACATTGGCGTAGATTCCAAATTGTGGCTCATCACAAGCTTCATGATATGCATGATGATGACGATTACGTTGATGTAAATACTGTGCTTTGGCTATGTGAGAAATCAGAAAAACAGCCACGCATTTAAAAGTAGAAAACAACACACAATGTTAACAAAATGTGTATATATCTAAATAAAACATTTTTTTTAAAGTTTGCAGTTCCAAATCACAGTCGCAGTAAAACTTGAATACAACAACGTCAAAGATCACAAGACAGAAAACGCTTAGCTTTGCTTTCGTTTACATGCTACAACTACCCAGCAATGTAGGCTTATTCATAATAAACAACATCGTAAAAAAACAAACTTTTTTTATTCTATTTCACCCGTTTGTAAACATCAGCTTCCACAACAGACAGTTTCCTTCCGCCCGTATATTCTTGTGTATAGAGAGAAGGTAAAAAAATAATGATGAAAGATTGTCACGAATATAAGCATTCTATTATTATGAACGTAAAAGAAAGAGGTTTATAAATTCAATGGAAATGTGCTCAGATTCTTCCGTTCTGTTTATCGAAAGTGTATATTTATTTATTTTTATTCAAGTGTGTTTTCTTTTCCTGCCTTGGAGTTAATGCAAATAAATGTATGAATCAATTCAACTGTCCTCTGCTAACTTCCTGCCAAATTGCTTTCTCACGCCTTTTTGCATCAGCAACAAAGTACATCTGCTTGCAAAAATGTATAATGGCATGAGCTCCTTAACTTGTCTGTTTGAGTTTTTTCTACGTTTCATGCCAGCTTGTTTGTTTTATTTTTGAACACCTACAACGGTTTAAACTTGGGCTCGAGGAGACGAATAAGATGACGATGTTGTTGTTTTTGTTGATCGTCTCAGCGTATATATGTACACTATTAGTAGCGTAGTGCCAATTTTTTTGTAGATTTAATACGTATCCTACTTAAACTGCACGCTTTAGGGGAGAAACATAAATTTGAAATTAAATAGCACGCCTAATGGAATAGTAGAGTGGAGGACAAGAAAAGTTCTCTCATGCCACTTTTATATTCTGGTTCAAAACAACTTGACTTTCAAGAAAAGTGAAAAGATGTGCAGTTGAAAAACAAGAACTGTAATAACAAGAGCAATTTTGTTGAAAAAAAATGATTGGTGGTGGTGATTTGAGTAAATTTGAGAACTCATTTTTTCAAACGGCCATCTGGGCCAAATGTGATTTTGGATATTTTTGTGCGACTGAGCTGCAACAACGTAGTTGAATCATAAATCTGACAGAAAAAGTGAAAAGATTTTTTAAAGAAAACTGACAATTTTTTCTTGTTTCTGGTCAGTTGATCGAGTATTCTCGTAAAAAGTTGGACAAGGTTTAAATAGTGTCGATCTGAACAGAGTGTGTAGATGTGATAAAAAAAGCGTACAGAGACTGTGTCTTTGTGTTCGTTGTGTTTATAGTAAAACTGACTAAAAATAAATACTTGCAAACTTTATTTGAATTTATTGTTGATATTTAAATTAAAAGTTGAAAGGACAAACAAAAAACATGGGACTGATAACAAAAGTAAGGGGCAGAGTTCAAAATGCCCCAAAGACTGGAACTTATTGCTGCTTTTGTGGAAAGTCAGAATTTGGAAAGTCGGACGGAGTAAACTGTGGAATGTTTTGTCACAGCCACAAATCTGCAAGTACCTGTTTTCAAAACTTTCACAAAAATCCTGAAACAAGTAAGTTTTAGCGGCACTCTTTCCAACAACGCCTTATTTAATGCACAATTTTGGACAACTAATTCAGCTGCCCTGTACTTTGATATTTTTTCAGTGGTGATTTTACTCTTACTTCCTTTGATGATGGGACGAATCGGTTTGTTGTATGCCTGTTTCATTTACCAGTATCCCTTGCATACGATTTACGAGTGGGGGAAAAGTAAGTTAAATAATAATAGTATCTTTTAAATAGAGTCAAAAACTTACCGGGTAAAATTGGAAATTATCGAATGGAAATTTGGCAAACAAAAAATAGAAAGGCTACAAATTTGAGTTAGCTCCTCCGTTGTGCTTGCTCCCCACTGAGGAACAGGTTGTCTGAACATGGCGTTTTTATACAAAATTTGACCCAAATTGTGTCCCAAAGTCTAAAAAATTTTCAAAAAGTCATTACAAAAATTTTCCATCGTATATGTATTATTACTATTTACATTTGTGTACATGGCTAGTTTCTATTCTCAAACCTTACAGAATGGGGCATGAAGACAATAAATGCTGTCCGGCCGATTATTGGGCGATTTCGCAAAAGATTAGACGAGTGTGAAAACTCTTTTGTCAACATGAATCTCTATGATATGATGAACCAGGTAGTACTTGTCTTGTTTCTGAAAAATTCAATGCATTTATAAAGGACATTATAACATTATTTTACATTTTTGGACAGATGGTGTTTTTCAGTTTGTGTGACAAAGTTCTTGGACTTCATGACAAGCAACGTGTAACTTCAATGTACTCTCTGCTATTTTACAACGCGTTGGCGTATTGCTTTGCATATATCAAAGTATGAACACCATACAATACACAATTTTCTTGAAGAGGTTGTGCGATTTAAATAACCTGTACGAATTTACTCTTTAGGAGCTCATTGAGAAGGAAGACTGGAGTATGAAGATTAAAGTGACGCCATCAAGCAATGTCATGCATCTTGCAATGACAGCAACCAAAGTAGCTTTGGAATGGACAAAGGCAGTGACATTTATTGTTACCATTGTCTGCATGTTATTGGGTACTTTTTCAAAAATATAAACACACGCGAATATTATGTTAAGCCCAAGCTTTAAAAAAAACTTGTAAAACATTTTTTATTAATGTGTTTTCCAGTTCTTGGACTAGAGCAAGGACTGCAAAACTATTGTCCAACTCCCATGTACATTGTTATTACATTAATATACTACGTTTTAACTGAGAAAACAATCCAAAAATGTATTCCCAACATTCTCATCTACGTCCCTGATTCTCAATTCCAAGATCGCATTCTAGGCTTAGAGCGAGTTCACGCAGTTTTGGCGATTAAACTCGTGACAGCTTTATGCAATCTCATTTTTCTTATTCCGATCCTTCCTTCCGTTCGAATCACCTTGCTGACTCTGTATGTAAACGTCTGGCTTCAGTACAAATCTTCGAAATCCATCAAGACTGAGCTAGACCATGAACTTGAGCTCGTTGCCAACTTTCGCCAAGCCACGGAAGAAGAGTTGAGTAGCCGTGAGGAAGATGTGTGTGCCATTTGCTTAGGTCAAATGCAATCCGCTCGTGTGACACCGTGTCAACACTGCTTTCACACCAACTGTTTGCGTCTCTGTATTAAGAATCTGAACAATTCATGTCCCATTTGCAAAAGAGACTTTCACTTTGACTAGTAGTACGGACTTCTTGCACTTTTTTTCAAACTACTCCTGCAGTAATTAGTAGCAAGTATTTTACAATGTGAAAAGCATAAATGTTTATTTGTGCTTTTTGAAACTTTTAGTTTATAATCCACCAAGTAATTAAGTAGTAAAGACCAAATACATTATCATTGTACCTAAATCTAAAGCACTGTTGTTAATTTCAATGTGATTACGCGTAGGTTATTTACAGTTTACTTTTCTGAAAGGCATAACATGTGCTGTATAAATGTGCCAAAGGGCTACCAACGAGTTTCTCTCTCTATATTTGTAATTAAACCCAAAGGTTTTATAGTTATATTTTATTGTTTTAATTAAGGGTAAATTGTTTACTGCATCTATTTTAAATGCCGGAACCAACACAAGTGTATAAGTGCTCTGTAAATTTGAGACATTCTTGTTTAAAAAGTACGTACATGGCTACCTAATCTGAAAACAAACATTCACAGAATGTGCATAGTAATATTCTAGAGAGCTGTTGTGCGACTGTTTCTTGTCGCTAATGGATGTCGCACTGCTGAAATAAAATGTACTTGGCTGCCTGCGGCTGTGTAGGTAGATACTTAAATTCTTCCAGCAAAATACTTTTGAATTGTCTATTTACTTTGTTCTCTTCCGGCACTAACGACCGTTTAGTTTATGAATTCGTTATAATATTATAGCATCTACTGTAAAATAACAATTACAAGAATTTATTTGTATCATCATTGTAGTCATCATCATTGCTGTTCTGTTTGTATACTCTACTGATTGTTATTGTATGTTCAATTTATTTTGTACGTCTGCCTGTCTAGATATTATTCTTCTACAAAGATCATATAAAAACAGTAAAAGAGTAACGTGGACAAAGAATCAAATAAAATTTCAAGTCTGATATTGTTAAAGGAAGTAACTACTATTAATTCCGGAGCAAAGTTCATTAGTACTTTTCATGTAAAACATACTGCCATTATCATCACATCACGTTCCATTCCGTTTCTAATGATGTGCGGTATAGTTTTTCCGCGGTTGCGACAACAATTTAACGCTGAGAATTCCAAACAATTTTGTTTAGACCCCATACAACACTTTCAAGAAGACACTATCGCCCTTTTCAGTCTTCTTCATTTATCGTACACACAGAGCAATGCAGTACAACAAGTTTACCAAACAATACATATATTTAACCATAAATGAATCCTTCACATCTTTCCTTTCTTTTCCATCTTCTTGGACAGTTTTTACTAAGAGTTCTTTTCTCATTTCATACGATTGTGAATGAGTGAGCTTTATATTAACCTGGGTAGTAGTAGTAGTAGTAGTAGTAAAAGTAGAGAAGGTTGAATAGCATCGAAACAGGAAATAAAAGCAATGACAATGACAATGAAGTTTCACACCGAAAATGGCATGTCCCTGTTGAACTCTTGTGAAGCCACAATGGAACCATCCATGTCAAGTTTCTCTGACTGCCTCTGGTCACCACTACATGCCATATATAGCATTATATACTATAGAAACGGGAAAAGTAAGATGAATCAAGCTGTGAAAACCTTTTACAAAGTTGTAGTGATGGAAAGAAGGTAAGAAGAAAAAGAAGTAGTAGTATAGTATAGTGTTTTGGTAGAAGACAAAACAAAGGATTCTTTCCTTTCTCTTTCTTTTACTCCACTTGTCCTCTCCTCTCCTCCTTCTGTTTGGATGGAGGAGAAAACAGGAAGTAGAAAGAAGAAGAAAACACAAAAAGTAATGTTGTTTTATGTGTCGAAGGGGAAATGGTAATATATTTCCTGCTGGCGAGGATGATGTGGTGGTGCCGGTGGTAGATGTAGTTGAGTTCGATGAGGTTTTTGTGTGTGCATACTACAAAACACAACGCACAAAGAAAAAAAATAATAATGGAGGGGTAGAAAAACAGAGTAGAGAGAAAGTTAAACTTGGCTAAACGAAGAGAATGAATTTGTGTCGAGAGGTCAATATTCGGTATAAAAGATTTGAATCTTTTTTTGTTAAAGCGATGAAGGAAAGGAAGAATAACAGGGAAGAAGTAGTGGTAACTGCGTTGCAGTTGGTTGAAAAGTCATTTTGTTAGCTTGGCTGCTGCCATTATGCTTTCTTTTCAAGATGAACAGTTACTGCATTACAGACTTTTCAAGTCACAGGTTTTCCCTGTTGCTTTCAGGTTTTCTTTTGGAATTGATACAATTCGGCTACACACGCCAAAGATACATATAAATTGCAACATATCAATTACTTTTATGTCTACCTCTCATCTTGTCGTGACTAGCTGGATTGGTATAGAAAACGAGGAAAAAAAACAAGAAAGCATTCATTCAGAGTCATTACGACCGACACGCTTCTTGTTGTACTAAAAAGCTGTAATGGTGATAGCTTTTTCGCTTTTTGAACTTCTTCCCACTTGTATTTTATTTCTCTTAAATCGTCTCATCGACTGCCCTGTAGCTGGTAGCAGCAATGGTGGTGGTGGCTGTAACGCAGAGGCGGATGAATCAACAGAACGAGAGCAACAACTTGGAAAACATTACTGTATCAGCTCAAGTGTCAAAATAAATTCCCTTTGCCATCACTTGCTAAGAAAAGTAGTAATGTTGATACGATTTTGCTGCCTTTTTTGTTAGCTGGCTTGTTATTGTAGATTGTGTATTGGCATCAATTTTATTTATTTTGCAGTTCACATAGCTCACAAAAAGTTGTAGTAGCATGCTGATACTAGCAAACAACGCTGCCATGTTGCTAAATTAATGCGAGGAGAACATGCACTTTGGGGTTTCAAGTGGAATCAACTTGATAAAGCAATATAGTGAAAATGAAAGAAACTTGTGCGTTCGAAAAAAAATCCCGATTTTCCTAAACGGAAGTGACTTGAGTACAACTTTGTTCATTCATTCACTTAACAAAATCCCACGCACTACGTTACTACAAGTAAATACGTGAAATTTTTTTGTTCATGCTTTTTTCGAAACAAGAATCATTGATGCTGCTGATAGGTTCTAGTTAGAATGTGTGAAACGAAAAAAAAATACACGTTTCCATTTCAATGAGTTTCCTATAAAACTAACCGGTACAATATTTAGAGTTTGAGAGATATGTAGTTACAGCGGCTTGAATAAAATTCCTTGAAGCACACCATACAACTACATGTTTAGCACACTTGAATGCTCGATTTGTCTACCCTTTTCCAAAAGAACTGAGCGGTTATCCAGTACAATTCACTGAATTTGGATATGTTTACCTGCAAATTTCAAACTACACGTAGGTAATATAATCTTTGTACCAAAGGCAGGCACGAGTTTTGACTTTGCACTAGCAGCAACGTCATTATTACTCCTCTTACAAAACTTGTCTTGTTCATAGAGACGTTTGTAGAAGTAAAATCGAAAAAATAAGGTGAAGAAAAGGGAGAAGACGAAACGTGGCAGTATATATAGTAGTACCATTCATGCGAGCTATTCCAAAGAGACTCATAACTTTTGCAGCAGCTTTTTCTCCAGTTGCTTGTCACATGCACGCATATGTTAGGCAACAAGAAAACTGCATCATGTATGTTTTCTTGATAAGAAAAAAAAATTCTTGAAAGAGAGGATGAAAATCTTCACACTATTCATTTCATTCATGAGGTTTTTCCCTGCTGTGCCTATTTCTGAGAGAGATTCGTGGTTGTAGGCAAAACCTAGAAAAATACAGTTTTCCTTACAGTTTAGTTTAATCTCACTTTTACATCACCCCGTTCTAAAGAAGATAGACATGCTCCTATATTGTTAGCGGAACTTGTTACAAAACGCAGTCACCCTCTACTGCATTCCCACCTGACTGAAAGAGTCTGTGTGCCTGCATTCGACTACTATGTACATTGTTTGCAGGTGTGATACTATTTCATATATATCTTATTCTTTATAAATGTCTCTGGTTGGATTTTTTATGAAGAACCACACACAATGCAATGTCAAGTGTAACAATTTGACTAAACGAACTCTATTGTACAAAATGTTTTATGCACGTACATGCGTCTTCCTGCTTGAGCTCACAATACAACTTCCGCGTCTTCATCACGAAGAAAAAAAACTGCAAAGACTCAAAGATGAAAAACACAAGGAGCATATTACCTCACGCACGTGGCTGCTGTCTCGTGTATGCGTACTCGAACGAGAATAATAATAATGTGTGGTGCAAATGTATTACCTACGTACATTTCCCTTGTGATATCACTTGCTATTATGTAATCTACCAAATTTCTCCCAACACACTAGACTATAAGACCGTTATCGGTCTTGAACGCAGCAACAAAATTCTCTCTCTCTCTCTTTGTTCACAAGTTTCCTTTCCTCCATTCTCCATACATTACATATTTCCATGTCTATTGCTTTCTACTTCATCTTTATTACTTCTTTTAGCTCTTTCGTATAAACTGCTCAACTCACATGACTATACCTACTCACACAGTCAGTCGAAGAGCAAATTCTTGTGGAAATGCAGTTCAATTTAGTATTCCATTCACTTAAAGTCTCAATAAAAAGAAGGGGAAAAAATTTAGCTATTTACGCTTGTAGAATTTTTGTATGCATGAAATACACCAAAGAATCTTTTTTTACAGAAGCCCAAGTAGAGTGCTTCATTTTTTTTGCGCAGAGAGCATATTGAGCGTATATTAACGTTTCCCATAGAACATCTTGTTCTTTATACACTCTCAGCCATCAAAAAACTAGGGTACATTTCATCGTTATCAGCACGTCATAATAATAATGATTATTATGGTTTAGTGCCATTTTGTAGCTTTTTGGAGCACATAAATGGAAAGAGGTTGAAATACCGATTCTATTCATAGAAATGATAAGCATAGCATACATATTCTGTATTTAATTTCAAAAGGACATACTACATACTTGAAATAATAATATATGGTTATAAATGACTTACGATATTGCCTTTGTGTAGGCTAATATGCCCATTTAAAATCAGCACACTAAGTTTGGTAAATGTGTACTTTTTTCAATGCATCAGCAAAATAGATATACATACGTATGTACATTGAACTAAATTATGTTTTTTGTTTCACGTAATAATCTTGTGAATTATTGATTCTTTGAGAGAAATATTATAAAAACTTTCATACAGTTAGACATTGTAGATATATATATAATGAAATGGGAAAGTGTCCGAAAATTTATCAAGAAGGCGGACTACTATTTTCTTTGTAGAAAAAGCTGAAAATAAATGTTCATTGAAGTAAAATAATAATATATACATACTTTTATTCATTCCATGAACTATGCTAATAATGTGTACGTTAAATGTAAGGTTTTTAATAAAAGAAAGTGGAACAAATTAAGATCGTTGACCCAAGCCACACTACTCTAAAAGGACAAGCCAAATACACTAGAAGAAAATGAAAGGAAAATTAACCAGTGTGGAACTTAATTACCTAAAGTCTAATGGTATATCAAACTATATAGTCGGATCACTTCACATTTTCATAATTTTTTACATGTTCTAGTAGTAATAGTATCCTACTATTTCAAAGTGCTTAATAATTAGAAGGAGAAAACCAAAGTTTTGATGAAATTTACTAAATACTCCCTACGGTATTAATTACATTATATTTAAAGGTCACCGAAACATTTGCACCGACTTGATGAGTAATTTTTAAATGAGGAGCATGGTACAGAGTTTCTAACACACCGAGAATCTCCTCTTGTATCTCATTATCTTTACTCATCTTCACACACAATTGTTGGGTTTGGAAAACCGGAAACCAGAAACACTTGTAGTTTGACCATTTAAAAATAAGTAAATACCTAAATCTCTTAAAGTCTCTAAAACACCAAGCCACTAATAAAACTCAAACATGTGAACATGAAAAGAGTAATTGAATGGCTGTGTCACTGCTTTTTCGACACAGCCATTCAATTGCTTATTATGCATCAGCTATGTGCAAAGCAAGTGTTTTATATTAGTCCCATTCAAAACCTTATTTCAGCTCTCCTCTCTGGACAAAACATTTGATCGTTATATATCATTCAAAACCCATTCATTCATTCATACATATCAATGAAACAAGGAAGGCCGAACACATTTTCCTGTAAACCATCTTGTTTACAACTTTGAATGCATTCAATTGAAAAAACTCCACGAAAGTGACCTCACAGAAGAAAAAAAATGTGGGGCTCAAAAAGCGAAGATCAGGTTGGAGACGAACAAAGATCAAATTTCACTTTAAATTTTTTTCTTAACTACTCATACACTTGAAATCATCACAACTTATGCTCATGGTATGGTGGTGTAAGTGTGACAGTTATGAATGCGTCTTTAGCCTTCATACTAATATTTTTTATCATTATTGGAAGAAGAAGAAGAAAAGTCTTGTTCCTTATGCATATTTGTTTCTGTCAACCCAGAAAAAAACTCTCATTCATCAAAGCAATATATGTACATATATAAGGATACTATTCTAGTCCGTTTTTTGAACAACTACAAACTAACGATAGGAGACATCTGCAAAAAATAACAGTGATGATCAGCGCATTGTAATAGCTAAATATTATATATTCCCGTTCGGTATGACTGTGAGCGTATTAGGTGCAATTGCTTCATGGTATCTTCAGAGTAATAATGAATGATGCAAGTGCATAATATATTATTGTCATACATTCATCACTTTGTTAGCCAACTTGGTCGAGGCACCAAATTATCTCGGATGTAGATATTTTGTTCTGCTAATGTAGCATGTGGCAGTGCTTAATGGTTACACACTACTGTTTGAAATTTGAGATGTCCTCGTGCTTTGGGTGGGTGAATGCACTGTGCACTGTGCACTTTATTGTATATTATATATCCTCTATTTCTTTCTAGAAGCTTAAATACTTTGTGTAATCCCTCTGGACCACCACATGTGATGCTTGCGTGAGTGAGTGAACTTGCTAAGAAAGTACATATACAACGATATGTGTGAACGGATACTGTTTGACCGAACGAACAGACCGGGGAAAGACAAAGATTGGTTTCACGTTTTGTTATTACTTTCGTTGTTCCTCTTTGGATCGTAGATGATGAACGAACAGCGGACACACTTGCTACGATAAATTAACAGATTAAGACTATTTTGACAGATGACCTAATGATCATCATTATCCTTCCTTGTCCAGACTGGTCATTATTTTGTTCTATCTTCTTTCCACTGTCTCCGCATAATCAATACCATGTTTTACGGAAAGTTTGTTACGGAAGCTATACTACTAAATTTTGTTTCGAGATGGAGTATGAAAGCCAATTTTTTAACTAAAAATTCTCAACGATTTATAAAGTTTCATATATTGTTTCATGTGAACATTTTTGCAGTGCAAACTTTCCATTTCCCGATTGGTAATTTTTTACAGTGTATGTATTTAATTATCAGTACATTCTATTCATGTAAAAAGCGATGCGATTAAAATGTACGACCTGATTCTTTCAAAAACACCTGCTGTACTTACTGCACCACAACATTGCTGACCAGACAGGAGCACAGTGCGCTGTCAAATAAATTTTAATCTGTGTCAAATTGATTTCCTTGTTAGTACGAGACATAATACACTTCTAGATAGGCAAACACAAAATATGCTCTCTTTATCCTTCCGTCAATCCTATTGAGGTATTTCAAGAATTGAAGTAGTAAACGGCTTTTTCGCGAATTAAAAAAGCAACAAGGAGGAGATGAGAGGACCTACATTTCCATGTAATAGAAACAAAAACATGCACGTTATTCATAAAAATTTGATACATGTTTATTGTTATTTTTAGTAAGTGATTGTTATTACACGTCCCATTGCATCATTCTTTAAAATAAATACATGATTATGAAAAATGTAGCCAAATATAATACATACGCATATAAATATTATTACAATGCTCGCATACATTCAACAAATGCAATTGTGACAAAAAATCAATCGACCATTTCTTCGTTAAATAGTTACCAAAAAAAGCTGTTGTACGCTGCGTTCTCTGTTGGTGAGGTTTAGTATCAATAGCAGCTTTGAAATTTTATGTGTGTGTACCATTTTTATTTTTTGAAAAAAATGCATGTAATGCGTACATGCACTTTTTGCATTGTTACACATTGTTTTCATACGTAACTCCCCAAGGCTGTCGTCGTGTGCAGCAGAAGGGTATTTACGCAATTTTAATTTAGGCATATCCATTAAGATCCGCTCCGTTGTAAACCACTTTGTGCAGCAACAGTAGAGCGATGCGGTTGATGCTGTTCTGATGACTAGTTTAAAAAAACCAATACAAGACTATCGATAAAGTAGCTCAATGTACACACGTCTCTCTAGCCTACACACAGAACTATAAGAAAATTCTCAAGATCTTTTTGTGTTTTTCTGTCTGCAAAGAGTCCTTTCGTACACAAAAACACATAATGATTAAAAGGCGAAGCCTGGGAACTGGGTTGACAATTTATTGACAATCACGCATGATTATAATATTACTTTCAATTTTTGTTAATACACAGAGGAGATCTGCTAGGGAATTGATTGAAAAAAAAACGACAAAAAAACCAGCAGCGTAATATAGAATTGCGTACATACTTAACAGCTTTTCATTTATCTTATTGACTGTTGTCGTTTTTGCTAAAGACTTGCAAATAAAAATGCGTAATTTAATTAAATTGGGCAACCCATACCAGGTAGCACAAGAATTATGATCCGTCGCGTCATTTCATTTAATGGGAAAATGACCATAAAAGTAAAAAAAGGAAGTAGTTTATTTTTGTAACGGTATGTGAAGCTTTTCGCTACTCGTCTTGGGCAATTACGAGCAACTTACTACTGCACTGCGTCGTTTGCCTGCGCATTTAAGTACGTGCGTTCCCATCTACCTACATTTAATTACTTTGCCGAAACGCTTAGTTTGTGATATGGTGTGTAAAACTGAATCAACTTTGTTTGCTCAATTATCTACTTCTCGTATCGTAAAGACGTTGTACTTTTTGCAACATTTTTCAAGAAAATGGTCACTTTTGTTTAAATTTACACCAATGAAAATTAATGCTTTTACTGGTCATTTATAATTTTAAATTATCAAAGTCCATTCTATGACATATTTTGTGCCTTGATGTTGCATTCTGGCCAAGTAGCAGACAAGTTTAGCTATGCCCGATAATAATGCCAACAAACCACATGTCACACAGAATTATGATCTATTATTCATGAGCCATTGGCAGTGTGTAACAGAGTAGAAAACGTGAGCATACAAACAAAGCATAAAAACTTTTTCATTTTCATTATCAAAGCAGATCATGAAAAAATGTGGTAGTATGCATGTATCAAAAACCTTTGAGTTTGCACAAATATTTTCAATTGGACCAAACCATTTAAAAATTACTTTACAACAGTGGATAAAGGAAGGAGGATCCGATAAAAAAATCAAGTATGAATGGGCAACATTTTTTAAATGTTACATGCATTTACACATATCACTCAAAGCGGCTACCATGCATGTCGAATTTTGGCCATCACATATGTGTGCTTGAATTAATGCACTTTTACTTTATACAGTAATGGAAACACTCCAATTGTCCATTTCCACAACCCAAACGATTCCGTTATATCATGTACCCTAAAAACGTCCATATTTGTAGTACGTGGTTCGTATAGTACATAAATATCCGTTCGTTTGTGTATCCCTTTCCTTTTTGAAAATATGCACATGAATTTCAAACAATCAGCCATTTACCTTAAAATCAGCACCAACATCTCCCTTTACATGTATGCAGCATTCTCTCGATTTGAAACATTGTGTTGGTTGTAAACTTAGTACTACTACTATTGTCGTTCGTTACCTCATTGCCACATTATTAGCTAATACCGTTTTTATGTAATAATGAAATATAAACTGCTTCATAGGTATAAAAAATCAAAGTCGTGGTTTAAGAATAAGGCTTGTCGTTTACCTTTTATCTACCTTGTTTCATACAGTGGTATAAAGTTGAGACAAAGAGCATGGATATTTTTATTAAGGTATAAAAGCAAATTCACTCTCAATCACAAATCACCACATGCATCAGCGACAACGGAACAACAAGACATAATCCAATCCGTCCGTGCACCTTTGTTTAATTGTTAAACGAGCATTTCTAAACTTTTGCCTTAAAATGTTGTCCAGCAGCTTAAAAATTCAGTGTTTCGGTGTGTTGTTTCTGGTGGCGGTTTTCGCACCAATTGTTTTTGGAAAATATTCTCATCAACACGTTCATAATCCCGGATACGGAGGTCATGGAGGTCATGGAGGTGGACATGGAGGAGACTATTACGCTCATCCAAAATACTCTTTTTCGTGAGTGTAGTTCTGTAAAGAAACCCTTTTGTCATAGACTATCGTGCAGGGCTTTACGTTTCTACGTTTTGATAAATTGCAGGTACGGTGTAAACGATCATTATACCGGAGACGTAAAACAGCAACATGAAACTCGTGACGGAGGGGTAGTAAAAGGTAAAAGTAATTTAATTGGCTATTCGAGATCAAATTCTATAACTCTGTTATTTTATGCATGCATTGTTCTTTTGTGCCCACAGGTCAATACAGTCTTGTTGAGCCAGGTCAGTATACAATCAAGCACTTAATTAACATACTGAAGCACTTACTGTTTGCTTGCATCCACCATAATATTGTAAACGTTGATGGCCAATGCTTAAGAATATCTTTTCTTGTCCTATCTAGGTGGCAGTCACAGGACCGTTAGCTATATTGCAGGTATGTTTATGGGAGTGGGTACCCATAGGTGTGGGACACCTAGGGCATCTTTTATACTGACATCGAAAAAAGTTTTCGTTCTCAGTTAAAATTTGTTTAATTTTTAATAACTAGCATTTGTTAAATTGTTTGATAATAGATCACACCGGGTTTCACGCTAAAGTTCACCGAACTCCCCAACATCATGGTCATCATGGAGGACACGGAGGTCACGGGCATGGTCAATACTAATCAACCATTTAAATGGGGCTTCCCGAAAATTCCCTTTTTAGTTTGTGCAATTAACCAGCTTATTTGGAATTTTCTGTTTCACCTGTGCAAATGTCGGAGTGATGTTTAATCAATCATCATATTTTTAAAACATTCCTATGCCTTTATCTGTCTGTTTCCCTCGCACTCTGCTTCTTGCTCATTAATAATAATTATAGTTCATAGCGCTTTCAGAAACTTACATTATTTCTGTCTATCAACAACCTACTAACACTTTTAAATGCATTTTACCTTCCAGTAAGTAGTAAGTTAGAAGCATACATTTATTTAGTCTGTGATCTTGTCGTAGTCGTACTGTTTCATTGTTTAACCATCTTTTCATGCATGTTGCTTAATTCGCTGAAAATTTAGCATTGTTTCCACTTTTAAACTGCTGATACATTGTCGGTTCTATCGAGCAGCTTGTTCTTATTGATTGTGCCTTATTTTAGTTATGTAGGTAGTGACTTTTTGTTACTACACATGTTGACAATGGTAGCGATATTTTATAACTTTATACAACAGCAGCGATTGTGTCATAGCTTTCGTTAGATTATCAGCTTCACGTATATTTCCATTTCATTGACTGCTTTAATGCAATCTTGCACAATTGGTGTGTGCGTCTCTCTAAGTCACATTTTTTTCAGTCGTATACTTGCCAATACTCCTAATGTATTTAATATATTTTTTTATTATAAAAAAAACAAAAATAAAAGATTAATATGTTGAAACCAACGAGTTTTCATTGTAAATCTGCTGACCCATATTCTTTTCCCAAAATGCGTATTTGCGACATGCAATGATTGATTTTTGATTTGACATGCATGATTAATCCTCAAAGCGAATCATTGAACTTGGTATTTTAACAATTTCAAAACCATTATTGTGTAGCGAATATCAGCAAACCTCAATTTTATCGCTTTGACTCGGTGCACAATCCAATGATTGAGATTTTGTGAAGTACATACCTCTCACAGTTACGTATATTTGCATGAAAAATCAGCAGCCCTGTCCTTGACTTGGCCACAAAATTACACAACGAAAAGAGAGGAGATCAACGTTGGAAAATCAAGACCAAAACAGATACATAAATAAATAAAATGAAAAATTGAACCATAATTCCATTCATTGATTCAATATAAGCCAGAATTGCCATTGCCATTTTCAACAAAAAAAGAGGGATCACTCCATTAACTCCCTGCTGTGCTTTTGGCTCAAAAGGCAAACTTGAAACATTCAAAAGTTTATTGGAGACGATGCAACGAAAATCTGCCAGATGTACACTTGCTGCAGCCGCGAGACACAATAATATGAGACTTTTAGAATGATGGCACAATGAGTACTTTGGACGTGGTATGACAGAAAAAGAAAAGCGACAGGAGAGAAGAGTAAAACGGGAAATATAAGATATATACGGTTTATGTGTAAACTTCTGTTTGCAAATCAACACGGATGCTAAGCAATAATGAGGAAGAGCAGGATGAACAATACCTCTGTTTAAGTCCCCTACCTACTGGATTTATCCAGAGGGAGAAAATATTCTACTCCGTGTTACTTTGCGGTTTCGTTTGCCAAGCTAAATGGTAGAGAGAATGCTTTGAAAACAAGAAGGGCATGTTCTAAGTCACCCCATCGTCCCTTTTACTAAGCCCCTCTCGCGCTATGTCTGCGAGTAAAACACATTTCATTTCCTAATACACGAAAGATCATATATTCTATTCACTTAAAAATGCACGTAAATATCCATCCAAATATATAGTGATGCTGATAAGAGGAGGATAAAAAGCTTAAAGTATACATTACAGTTTTCAAATGAAGTACCTACCCGCACTCCGCACCCTTCCATTTTGACGGACATGTACGCATTAAAACTTGACTTTTTACATAATCCAAACAGTGTTTGACATTGTTGTTAAAACCGGAATAAAACAGATAAAGTATCACCCCAAAGTCATCATCGCCGCATTCTTTTGTTGCACAAAGATAATATGTTCTCGCTTTAGTTTTTATTCATTGCTGCCATTGTCCCTTTCATAGGTTCATAGAATGGCACGCTTCCTTTTGTTATTAGTATTTATTTATTTTTCCGTGGTTGTGCAATATTAAAAACGATGCCATCAACATCTGCTCGCTTCTTTCAATTACCATTATTTATTCAAAGTACGTAAGGACCGGAATTGTGACAATAATGAATGCATTTGCCCCTTCATTTTATCACGGATGTTCACTTCAGCTTCACTTGCACCACAAAATATTTTTTAAGCATTTGTGTGTGGAGCCGCTAGGAGTAAGCAAAAAACTTTCTAGAATAAAGGTCCTATAAAATATCATTACTGAAAAATAGTGTGAACTTACAAAAAATTAGGTTTATGAAATCATGAGATGACATATGGGTGAAAGCCTCAAACAAAATACTGCTGCTTTATAGAGGATGGTCAAAGGTGTCATCTCTTCCCATGTCACTGATTTGATATATTTTTCAACCACTAATTGACTGCTGCGGTTTTAAAATGTTCCAAAAATGGGAGTGCACTAAGGGGCCAAGCTAAGGTATATCGGCGGTACAGGATTTTATTAATTTATTTTTGGTGCCACTCATTTCAACGTGTTTTGGGTCCAGTCTATACAAACTGGACCCGATGCATGCGTCTGTTTTAAAATGTTCCAAAAATGGGAGTGGCGTTTCTCAATAATATTATTTACCACCAAAGGCAAGTAAACACACACGCTGCTAAAGGCCATAATTTAAAAAAATGCTATGAGCGTTTTGTTCCTGTGACGTAGATGTGGCTGTGAAAATGGAATTCAAAAAAATCTTTTACTTGACCTAATGCTTGTTATCAAAGTTTGTTTGCACTTTTAAAGAATCAACAGTAAAGCAAAACTCTCTAGTGAGCGTTGCATATACATTCATATTTTGTAATCTGGCGTCTTTATTTTTTACCAACACGTGTTTAAATTTTTTATAATGTTGATGCTATTAATTTTTAAAATTATTCCGTCAAACGTTTGTGTATATACCGTCTTATGTAAGAGACTAATCCTGAACAACCTGTAATTATTCATAATTTCGAGTCACTAAAAAGTTTGAAAGTGTAAATAAATCAAAAGAAAATAAATGCATTTAATGAATTTCTAATGGTGAAACTTTGCACCTCAGAGTAACATTGTGCCTCGGATGACGTAAATATTAGCACAGACATATCACGACAGAAAAAGGTAAACATTTTAAAGCCACAGTAGCATAAAGGAAAAGTTTCTTACGACTAAATTTTACTCCCATGAAAAGTGACAAGTTTACTTTACCAGCAGTAGTTGGGATTGTTTACACAAACTCCTATTTCCTGTCATTTTCAACCGGAATGTTTTTACTAATGCACTTGTATAATCCCATTCCTTCCTCTTCCCATTCTCTATGGTCCTCCTCTCTCTCTCTCTCTCTCCCTCTGACGTTCATCATCATCGTTGTGCTTCAGGATGTTAACTAATGTCATCATAATTTGAAGAACTTTGAAGGAATTATAAACTCCTATAAAGTAGAGATCCTCGTTTTACATTAATATAATATTTCGTGGCAGCTGCTGTACAGTATTAAGTAGGCTGTATGTCGTGGTATGTTACTGTCTATATAGTAAAATACCATCTCATCCACAAGCTCAAATAATACTGAGAAAATGTGGACATATTATTACAAACAGCCATTAGTAACAAATTGACAGGCTAGGCTTGTTTTACACACTGCTTACATTACCTAGAGGGGTAATTTCAAAGAATGTTATGCTTTATCACATTCCTCTTTTCTCTATTTTCCTTTTAACTTTTTTTCCTTTTCTAAATGCATTCCCAGGGGTATATGCACCCAAAACTAACATTCATGGGAAATCAGCATGTGCTCAGGCGTGGCTTAAAAGGAAAAACGGAGTTCTGTTCTGAGTAGTACAGTGTGACAAACTTGTTTTCTGATTAACTTGCTATACCTTTTCAGGTTCGATGAATTTTGCAAAGTTAACTAAACTCTGAAAGCTTTCATTTGTCCAACATTAATATTTTAAAAATCTGTACCATTGTAACCTTTTCAAAATGAATACTTCCTATATATAATGTGCTCAAAAAATACAGATATTTTTGGGGTTTGAAAGTTTAGGTATATGGTATATTATTTGTTTTCTTAGCTTTATTTTTGTGACAAAAACTAGAGGATTAGCCATGATTTTCCTTTTTTTACTTAATTTGAATTGAATCTACCAACAACTTTTTGTGTCACCAAAGAAAGTATAATCATGATCAGGAAGCAAATTTCACGGCCTTATGATATTATTTCATATTTCCTAAATGTCAAAACCTGTCATGTCAATATTTAACTGCACCCTGGGTGTGTGTGTGAAGTGTGCTAACCCCAATTTAGTATTCATGCTTGTGTTTTTATGTAAAACCAATCCAGTACATCAAACAAACGGCAAATAGGTTGAAATGTCTTTTAGAGAACTGGAAATAAAAGAGTTTATGTACGAAATCTAGTTTGTTTATAACTAGCATTCAAAGATTTTTGAAGAATGCACCATGCATAAACAACCACAAATATTTTTTTACTCTCTTAAATCAGGTTTTAATTTTGTGACACCATTTTATAAAGTCGTCAATTCGTATAAAAAGTACAGCTTAATTTCATCTATTGCACTACTAAAGTTGAGTCACCAACACAGATGTGGAACGGTGATTCATTTAGATTTTCATTTCCCCATTTGAGATCTAGCACGTGTCTAACAGTGTGTGCTTCTACCTTTCAGCACCAGTCATAAGTACAAAATGAATATTTAAAAATTGTATTGCTGTTTTGTGTTATATGAGAAAAACATTTTATGAGAAGGTCTACTTTTCTCTGATCTACTCTTAACGCTGATTTCTTTAATAATGAAAGTGTCAGACGCACTCATGAACTCAAGAAAAAAAGAAAATCAAGCAGTCAACCAAATACAAACGGTATAATTTCAAAAGTAGATTAGAAATACCAGATATACTACACCTTAAACCTGCCATAACAAGTCAAAAACGCCCTCCGCCACCATTTTGTCTTTTAATTTTATAATCTGGAAGTTGAAATCCAAAATGACTTGCGATAGACAACCGCGATATTAGTTCTTCTTTTTTATTTACAAGTCTAAAAAGACAAGCTGAGGAACCTAAATTTACAACAACTATTATCCCTTTTTTAATTGATTCATTGCCTTCCATTTATTAAGTCTTTAGACAAGAGTTGATTAATTTGAAATAAAACTGCTTTAAACGGATAAATGCTTTTGTATACCGCAATGCACAAAATTACAGTTGAAGAGCAAGTAAAAGTAAAATA